>JAPTYQ010000018.1:20689340-20706274 GCA_029814465.1 Ostorhinchus cyanosoma | reverse complement strand
TAATGGTACTAATGTAAGGAATGATGTTCAAAGGGTTAATGTGGATGTGGACAGGGGTCTGGACCAGCACTTATGTTATTCTAATGTTCTAAAATACATGTTCATACCTCATTATATGTATATTTCTTGTATTTTTCTTTTGTATACTTGGGTTTTTACAGCCCCCCAAATGGGAGGCAAGGGGTATTGTTTTTGGTTTGGTTGAATTCATACCATATTGGGTTTATAGATTTCCAGTAACCCAGAGTAGATCTCATTACATTTTGGGAAATGTAGGTCAAAACCTAAATTTTTAATGAATTTTTAAATATATTTTTTCCCATTTACTTGTACAGTAATGGGTTCAATTTCAAATGTCTGTAGCAGCAAAATTATTGGTTAAATTCATACCAAATTGGGTTTATAGATTACCAGTGACCCAGATTAGATGTGATTACATTTTGGGAAAAGTAGGTCAAAGTAAAAAAAATTTTATGGATTTTTAAAAATCTTTGTCTTCTCCCATTTACTTATAATGGGTGAAATTTTAAATGTCTATAAAAAACATACATTTTGTTTCAATTTACTTCAAACTTGGCACATATATAGATGCAGTTAATATGCTGACATCAGCACATGCATAGACATGATGACATCAGCTAGATTGATGCCAAAACAAGGCAAGGAACCAAATATGGTAACTTCATTAATTACAATAAAATATTTAAAAATTGCACAAAAGTAAAAAAAAAAAAGTCTTGTTAAGTCCTACAATAACAGACTATGGTTGAAATTTATAATTTCAGAGTATTTCTGAGTGCCCTATAACGGGTTAAAATACTAAAAATTACCTAAAGTAGGGATGTTCAACTCCCTTTGAAATACTTTTAAGGAACATTGTTGTATACTTTTAGTACTTTTAAAATTATTGATGGTGCTTTATATGTATGTTTTATGTAGGGTTTTAGAACTGAGTTTTTTATGTTTTACGTACATTTTTAGTGTGGATGTATGGATAAAATCTCTATAGTCTGTAACTTCTGCTGCTGCCGTCTTGGCCAAGATAAATAATCATTTTTAACCTACAAATAACCAAATCAGCCTTTAACTTAAATAAATATTAACAACTGACATGAATGTTTTTATCATGTTAATATTTCCAATCAGTGTGAATAGGAAGTCCTATAACCTGTAGGTGTGATGTGTCCAAGTACTTTCATTCATCTACTGCAGGTCAAACAATAATAAATCACTGTTTTCAGTCTATTTTCTGTGAACTGACAGAGTTTCCACCAAAGCAAAGAACACAGAAGCAAACAGACGTTTCTGTCAACCGCCTTCAGCAGAACATGACAGATATGTAGCCCTGCTGCTCGTTTCTTATCAATATAACTTGTTTGACAGAAGCAAACAGAATAGATACAGAGATTAGATGAAAAAGATGAATAGTGCGATGGTTTTTGACACATGCTTTCAGTCTTTAATGACAGACACACAGAGTTCTTTGACTTAACAGAACTTTTAGTAAAATTGTCATTCCTGTTTAGAAAGTCGACTCAAATAATTAATCATTTTTTTTGGGAATATTAGTATGTTATTTGAGTAAAAACTCATTTTGGATGTTTTAACTCAGTTTGTGGAAGAATTATCACCCGTATTTGGGAGATAGTAGTCCTAATGGGAGAACACTAAATATTTTGACAAAAATAATGATATTGGACTAGTATTTTTATGATTTCTGTGTGCAAAAGTTTAAAAAGCTGCAGCAGATTACAACAACCAAAAACGATAAGATCAAAACTTGCTAAAAAAGTCACTTGGGACCAATAACAACCACTGACTTTAGGTGAACGCTCTACAGTTTAATTCCACAAGCTGTAGATGTGATGTATCCTAATATTTGCGTCCATATAGTGTATGTTATTGGAGTAAAACCTCATTTCAGATGCTTTATCTCAATTTGTGGAAGAATTATTACCCGTATTTGGGAGATAGGGGTCTTAATGTGAGAACATTTGAAGTTTTTCAATAAAAATAATAATTTTGGACTAATATTTAAAAAAATTTCTAAATGTTGTCTGCAGCAGATGATAACACCCAGACTGAATAAGAACCAAACTTGCTAAATAAGTCCACTTGGGCCCAATAGGCATCCAGTGATTTTAGTTGAATGCTTTGCAGTTTAATTTGACATGTGTTTCGCTGTCATGTGTCAAACTCTGCCATCTGTTTGTTTGTTTGTGTGTGTGTGTTTGTGTGCGTTTGTGTGTGGTCGTACCGCTGAGCAGAGGCTGGTTACGTCTGTAAGTTGTCGCCAAAGGACCCAGTCGCTCCTGTCGCTGGTTCAGGACTCGGCCCAGATGACCCGTGTGGCGGAGGCTGCCCACGGTCAAACTGTGCAGGTAAACCGGCTCCACGAAGTGACTCAGCAACGCCCCCTGGAGGCCCAGGATGTTCCATCTGAAGGTGGAGACGGACGTAGTGAAGGGAATGAGATGAAAATGAGAGTGAAAGAGAGGAAAGTGGATGGAGAAAAAAGGGAATATAAGGGAAAAGAGGTGGAGGAATACGTGAGAGATAGGAGACGGGGAGGGGGGGTGGATGTGAGAGCTTTAGTGACAGGTAGAGACAATTTGATCATTATCTTGATGCAGGACGTGATGAATAACATCCACTGGACTGACAACACACACACACACACACACGCACGCACGCACGCACGCACACACACACACACACACACACACACACACGCACACACACACACACACACACACACACACACACACTGCTGAGGAGATTATTTTGACATGTGAATATGGCAGAAGAGGAAGCGTGGAGAGCAGTAGGGAAGCATGGAGAGAAACCGATAACTAAATGGTGAAAGAAGATAACGTCAGAAAAGGAGGGAAATGGATGAAGGAAAGGATGGAGGAAGTGAGACAGGGAGATCAATACTTAGATTTATCCACCGAGCAATTTTTGTGTTTGTTTGTTTGTTTGTTTTTTCCCCCAACCCCTCCACTCCTTACCAGTCATGTCATGCAGAGGGTTTTATTTTAAATAATAAGACAGATATTTGCATCTGCTCAAAATAAACCAAATATGCTGTTAAACAGCAACAAAATCAAACAAGCAAATGGACTGCACTTTTTTTTCTCAATACCATACTGACAAGTTGTAAAATCCCTTCTGACAACGTAAGCTACTTTATACAAAAGACGATAGTTTGTCATTATTATGATATATTTTATTTATGATTTCTCTAATTACTGAGGTTAGATTTTCCTACGCACCTAAGTGATTTGAAGGCATCTCCGGCACCGTGGAAATATTTGCGTTGTCAGGACAACAGGTAAACTTACGTTTGCGTAAACATGGCGGAGCTGCTCAACGCGGCAAGTGACACTGAGTTCAGAAAAAAATACTTTTACCGAAACAGGTGTGTGTATATGGGGATATTTAAGACGATAGAGTTAACAAGAGGGGGGCAGTCAAACAGCATTAAGTAAATACCGTTAGCATGAACGCAACACTTCAGTTCATTCAGCGGTAACTTGTCATATTTGTAGCATTAGAAGCTAACCTTTAAGACTGGACTGACAGACTGGGGTTCCTCTGGTAGTTAGGTTTGTTCTGTAATGTTAACACTGAAGAATGTAAGAGCAATAGCACTTCTGTAACACAAATTCTATGTCTTTGTTCTAAGTTGTTAGACTTGATTAACATAATGGACTAGATTAAATATTTGTATTTGTGTGTCTCTGATCAGTCTAGCTGAAGAAAGCAGACAGAGGGAGAACCGGGCTGCAGTCCAGATTCAGAGCTGGTTCAGAGGCTGCAAGGTGCGGGCTTACCTCAGGTATAGAAGGAAGTCTGTGAGTGTGTGTGTGTTCTGTTTCACTCTGTAAACCAGAAAGGGAGACCACCCCCCACACGCCATAGGCAAAAACTGAATACAAGTCTTAATATTTTATGTATCAATTTGAGGTTTGCTTTTTTTTCCTTCAGGGGTGGAAAACATTCATGCAGGACTCTTAAGAGTTAATTTCAAGGGAAACCCTGTTTCTAGCTCACTCCTATAATTATCCTACTTCTAGAGCTTTGCAAATGGCCTTGAGGAATAAATGTCGCTTGCACTCTGTGCTCCTTTCACACAGGAGAAATAAATGTCTCTATCTCTGTGCCTGTTCCTATGCTCTGACCCCAGCACCATTCTGCAGGGTCAGCAGACAAACTTCCAGACAGTAGGTTAATTCAGATTACTTTAGTTAATTGATCAATGCGTTAAGTGGATAATTAGCAACAATTTTAGCTGCCTAAGTGCAACTCCGGGGTTGTGCTATCCCCACTATAAGCATTGATTTTCTGGGCATATAAATGGCCTTTTGGAAATTGATGGCCTCATTGGAGGCAGAGAATCGCAGTGGACTTGCATTTAGAGTATGTTTTAAGATGAATACAAATGCATGGTGCTGACTAAAGGGAGTGAAAGGCTCATCGGACATGATTGAAAAGCCTGGAAGATCAGACATCTTTTGTGTGTCTTTGGGATGTATGCAAACATAAGATTTCAAGACCTCTTAATTTGAATATCTTAGAATCAAACATGTCAGCAGAATTAAAAACAGAAAAAAATTTACAATTAAGGTGATTTATAACTAGGAAAAAAAACAACCACAATGAGCAGGTAGAGCAGCCAATGTCGCTTAATTTACTTCTTTTACTGATGGATATATACATCTATCAAAATATATCCCACAAATATTAGCCTACTGCTCTTGAGATCTTATCTTTTTTTTTACAGGCTTTCAAAAATGTTTTTTTTTTTTTAAACTCTAATTCTAATCATAAAGATGATAAATAAAGAAAGAGAAAATACACTATATATTATTTCTTTCCATGTGTCAACAAATAACCTTTCATTATTTTCTTGATTTCAACCAAAAAAATAAAAAATTCAACTAATCTTTTCCCCAATATGACTTTATTACAGCCATCTGCACACGAAGGCAATCATTATACAGAAGATATGGCGAGGCTTCACAGCAAGGTCACGTTTCAGACAAATGGTGAAGGTAAGCTAGTGCCTGGAATGGCCATAGATATATTGATTATGTTATGATAGCATGCATTAGAATTCAATTGCTATATTCCTAAGTCTCTGTGTCTGACCTTAAGAAATATAATTCACTCATTACACATTGGGAAATTAGCTCTTAGGAAATATGATGCAATATGATAAGGAATTCCATCTATATCACAACTTCGCAACTCCTGGGATGCATATAGAACGAGTCTTGAGAGGAAGAGAGTGACAGAAAAAGTAGAGGAGTTTATGTGTCTGTGTGGTTGTGTATGTATGTGCACTTTAGTAAAACAAGGCCCCATTTTCAGCATATTGCCTCCAACTGCTTCTTAATTGAACAGATTGTTGATACCGGATCCAATACCCAGCGCTCTCACGTATAATTTTCCCCTGGATTGAGTTTTGTAAACGTATCACAACAAGCTATTTATCATGCCTGTAAATTGACTGTTTGCTAAAGCATAACTGCCAGCCGCCGTTTGGGAGGCGTTCAAGAAATGGAAAGGGGGGATGGGGGCTAGGGTGAGGGGTGTTGAAATAAACGATCAAGGATGTGTCACAGCACACATATGGCCTAAAAAGAGGCTGTTTGGTCTCATTTGGAAACAGACGAGCACTAATTTGAATCACTCAAAGTTGCCACAGTGCACTATTTTGAATTAGCCCTCAGAGATTCTTTTCTTTCTTTTTTTCCCTCTCTCAGTATCTCCTTCTTTCACTGTCTTTTCACTCTCTTACAGACCTTATCAAGTGTAATGTGACGTTCACAAAGGCTCATCTCAAAACATCAAGCTGAATTTACAACCCCCTTTCAAGTCTTTGTCTTCCTTCTCCTTCCTCTCCTCCCTCTCTTCCCTGTCGTTATTAGAAAAGACGTGTAGAGATATGAATCCCTTTTATGACTGACTCTTCAGTTTGCTCCTGAAATGTGCCCCCAGTGGTCGGCCGCCACGTTCAGTGTGCGACAGCTCCATTGAGTATGGCACTGAATATTCTCTGGCCTTTTGTTAGTCTCTTCTGGCAGTGCTGTCATTGATTATGAAATCCAGAGGAGAGCGTTTGGCCGTCATACATCTCCATTAGCTCACTGCTTGACTACCATAGATTTTCTTGGCCCTCATCTGCGTTGCCGTATTAAGAGAATACTGTCCTCCCCTTCATACAAAGTCCCGCTAACCACTCTCTCTTTCACTCTCTTTTTTCACTCTCTCTCTCTCTCTCTCTCTCTCTCTCTTCATCTGACTTTTTCTCTTTTTCCTCTTGTCTTTCATGCACTCCGTCTCTCTTTTTTTGCCCTCTTCTCTCCTCCCACCCCTCTACAGTGGCCCTATCTGTGCTTCCTCTGTGCAATGTATTATGTATAAAGAGCTCTTTATCTTTGACGCCTGCTGTGGACAGATCAGAGGGCTGGGAGACAAGATGTAACGCCATCTTTTCCTTTGTGTTCACAGGCGGCATATTTTATCATGAAGATGAATTTCTACGAGGAGATGGCGGTCAGGGTAAATATCACCACAGTGTCTTGTTTTAGCAAATGGAGTGCCGTGGTGAGGGGAACACTGTGTGTGCTGTGAACGGGAGGCCCGGTGTCTAGTAGCCTGTTAGAGCTTCAGAAGTGTGAAGCTTAGTAGTGTAGCCCAGTCTTACATACAGTCTTTTCTGCTCCTGTTTGTCAAAATCTGGCATGTGGGGTGCCATTTAGGCCTATTTGAATCAGAAATGATACAAGCCTACAGTAACATAACACTAATATAATAAAAAAAAAAACAAGCAAAAAAAAAAAAAAACAACACTGCGCCTTTGTCATTTTAAAACATTATTGTTCACATATAAACTTGAACCTCATTGTAGTTCTCTCATAGTGCATGGTATCTGAGGGCTATCCCTGACATAAATGTCATTAGACATTCATTTCAGGAACATTTATTTAATTTTTTTAATCTTCCTCTTTGTTCATGTCCATCAAATCTTCTCTTAATGTGGTCAGCAGATACTACTGTTGAACTCATAAATCATAACATCATGGCTGTGACTGATGTCTTGGCACTTTTATACAAGGATATAGAACAGAAACCTTATATTTTTACAATTCTATATAGCCTACTCTTTTGTCTAACAGTTTCATTCTGCCTAAACCATTAAAGGTTTTACAGGCTAATAAAAAACCCCACTAGTGTTTATTGAAGGGTGTGCTGTAGTCTTGCTGGACAAAGATGTTTGCACATTGGTAGAGAAACCTGGAAATTGAAGGGTTCAAGTTTTACACTCAATAGAAACCCAAACAAATAAAGCTGACCACCCTGTTGTTTCAGTAAATGTCACATTACAGAAGAGACATAGATCCTGGAGTAACGCTTGACCCAGCCATTTTAAGGTCACAGTGTGAAAGGTCAGTGGTGATGTCACCAAGTAAAGCAGAGCTAAATCTTCTGAAGTTAAAAAATAGCGGCTTTTATTACCAATATATATAAAAAATTGTTTCCTATTGGAAGCTGTGTGAATAGGTGTTGAAAATAAAATGGATGCGAGCAGAGTAGCAAAATACTCCAGTGATAAGCAATAAAGAAAGTACATAGTTGGAAATTCCCTGAGGCCAAATAAGACTTTTCTGTACAAAATAATAATTTTAACCCACTAATTTATATTAGATATCTCAGAGTGCTTCATTTTCTTCCACCTTAAAAGAAATACATATTATATTATATATCAAGAACACTCTAGACATTGTTCTTGGCCAGGCTCGCACTTCAGATGTGGATGTATCAGCACTACACTTTTTATTGCCCTTTGCTCTTTAAACAATAACATGGGAAAAATAGAAGAACAATTTCTACAATTTCTTTAGCTGTTTCTTTTTAAATTCAAATAATATAAATAATGCATAAAATAATTATACATACATAAAATGTTTTAATGTGAATCGCAAATCTGGCTTTAGTAAAATGACCCGATTGTGTCCTAAATTAAGTTGCCACCTGTTGAAAGATTTATTTCACTGTGTTTTTGTGCTCAAATTAATTACTTACTTCATTTCTATGACGTAAAATATCTCCCTGTCTGCATTTGTAACAGTGGCGCTTTGGAATTGTTGCCAAACTCAAGCAGTGTTGTTTATTCTTGAAAGTGAAATCAAATAATGAAATTGATCCGCTTCAAAAACGAATGTCTGAAGGACATTTGTACTTACAGACCATATATTATCAAAGAAATAGTCACTGTGGGAGTGAAAGAGAGAGAAAGGGGAAAAATAAGGCACAAAGAAACAATCATCTCAGAATCCCCTTGTGTCACTTCCTTTGAATCAATTTTGATTCTATTCTTTCGTCTCTCCATCCCTGTTGTCTTTATCAGGGCGTCATAGCTAACAGAGGATAATGTATTAGGGCCGTAATAGAAACTAGTGTTTACATGCTGCACCTCGGATTTGTATTAGATTCAACAGCATCGATTCCACTAGTCAACAAAGGTCAGCAAGAACTTGGGAGGCGGCAATTACTTTATTTAAAATTATCTATTGACTGGCAGATCAATGCTAATTCTCATTTTGCTCTTTGTTGTTTTTCCCTATCCTCCATTTCTCTACTTCTCTTCCCTCTCTCATACTGTGATTATTCCTTACCTGCCATAGTTTTAATCTCCTAATTAGTCTGAAGGACATCCACCCCCTTGCTTTAAAATGGTCCACTGGTGTGTGTGGGTGGGTGGGTGTGCTAACTAATCTGCAGCCTCCACAATCAATGTGGACTGATACAGTTAAAACTATAGAGCAGTGACAGCTGTCTGTCCCACCTTGGACTGTCCCCCCCATCACCGCATGGTTGTGCAGGGTTTTTAAAACTGTTGTACAGTGCATGGTTCCTACTGCTGTCATCATCAAATCATGCATCTTTAAACCGAGGATGATAGTCCACAGAATGTACATTGTAAAATAAATAAATGACTTACCTTTGATAGCCTTAGTATGATGGCCAATACAATAATCCAATAATAGTTTTCTTTTTCAAAAGACCTTTAAGTATTATTTTATCTGCAGACCATACCAGCTGTTTAAAGCTCTGTGAAACTAATGTCTTGTGACTAACTCTCATATTTCTCCACTTTGTTGAACATCCTCAGTCAAAACATTACAGATCATAAATGTCTTGCAGATCCAGAGAAGATGGAGAGGATTTTTTGTGAGGAAGTACGTCCATAACTTCTATGCACGAAAAAGCTATCTGGAGGGAATCTCCATGAAAAATGAAGAAGTCAGGTATCATCCCATCTTAGTCGTCTCATTTACACTATATGTATTTCAATCTATTTTGATAGGATTCATCTTCTTATTAATGTTACACCTTACTTTTCTTTGTTGCTTCCTTTCAGAAACTTTCACATAACATTTCTCAGTAACATAATTATCCTGACAGTATTTCATAGGAGTAGGAGTTACAACCAGCATAGTGAACAATATAACTGTTTCTTCAATCACAAGAAGTAAACAGGGGTTTCAATGCTTTTCTAAAGAACTAATGAAACTTGTGGTTGTGGTCTCTGACTACGTTTCTTGTCTTTTTTTTCTCATTTGTCCAATTGGATTCCTTAACTCTTAATAGATTTTAGTAAAATTATATTTTACAATACAATTCAGGGATTCTAAATGACCTGAAAGAATCATTCAAGTATTGAAAAGTCAACTGCTTAAAAGTTGTAGTTATCTACCCATGAGTGTGAAAGAAGGATTTGTTGTTGAGATCTGCATAACCGTTACCTTCAGAGGAAGACAAGAGGGAGAAGTGAAGGGAGGAAGAGTAAAAAAAAAAAAAACATGATAGAGAGACAAAGGGAAAGAGCGGGAGAGAGAGAAGTCCTCTAAAGTGCTTGAGGGTAGGAAGGAGAGAAGTGAACGATGTGAAGAAATTAAAAATTAGCCTCTGATTTGAACTGCAGCTCGTGCATTAATAAAACATCCTGTGCTCCAGGGCTTACTGCTAGAGATACGCCATCTTTTATTTTTGACAAAAAAAAAAAAACATCACGTTTAGCTAATAGTCACATTTTTAATGTTGCTAATATATTTTACAGGAAAATATCTTTAGGCTTCTGCTAAAATTAAATGTAAATTTGTTAAAGTGCTCCTCGGATCACTGACTTCCCCCCTCATATCCCCACTAGCGTTCCACCTTTCCTCCACACTCCTTGCCCCTTTTAGAGGTAGGGGGGAATAGTCTGTTTAAGTCCATTAAGTGCTGCCACTTAAGTATAAGTACAACAAAAAATACAGAGACACTCGCCCACACAATCTTGTCGGTTATTTTTATTATTCGGACAGCAAACCAGTGACTAAAAATGTCAAAATGTAAAATTAAAAAAAAAACACAGTCTACTTAAAATTAAAAATATTATTAGACACAATCATGAAGAATTTGTGTTTATTTAACCATTCATAGTCAATTTACTGAAATCAAACTAAATATAATGTAGCTTGTGTGAAAATCAGTTTGAAAATCCACTACACTTAAAATAGTTTGCGACATTTTAGTAACTAAAATATTGTGAAAAGACATTAAATTAACATTGAAGCTGGAGCAAGTGCGTTGTTGTCGTACTGGTTTGGTTTTTCTGTTCATTATCAACAGTGTGACATGCAATCTCTCAACTCACAAACACTTACACTGACACACACAGAGCCCCTCCCCCATCGTGGTTTGGGGTGTTGGGGTCACTTTCTCTCCAGTTAATCACATGTTTATTTAGTGCCGCCGAGGTCACAATCAATTAACGTTGTGCCGACATTTATTTAAAATATCCTTTTTGTGTTAGCTGTTCAGCCCTCGGATTGCAGGCAGCCTGATCACTCACCCCGCAAAGGTCCACTTTTTAATCCACCAGCACGGTCCCTCCCTCTGCAAGTCTGGCTGTCTCTCTGTCCAACCAGCTGCATAAATTATTCAAAGTTGGACTAATGGTCCCCATTTAGTGCAGGCTGATCGGCTATGCATGGTAATGATACAGGGGGAACACACGTTCAGGCAAACCTTTCTCTGGTACTCTTGTCTCTCTCTGTTTTAGTCCGTCTCTGTCTTTTTCATGACAGATCTCCCCGGTACGAAACCATCTGTGTCATTTCATTAGGTACAGCATCTAGCTAATACACGCTACTTACTCTAACCTCTTCTATCCCCTGCCCTCTCTCCGCCTTCTTCCCTCAATCTCTGCCTCTCTCTTCGCCTTACCTCCCTGTTCTCAATCTATTTTGCTCTCCCTCTTTCTCCCCCTCTCTCTATTCACCGTGCTTCAGTGTCCATCCTCATTCATCCTTCCTCTCCTTCTGCATAGCCTAATGAAGTCAAGACCCCGGTGCAGTCCCCACTCTGCCACAGTTTTCCTTGGTACCCCAACAATTTATCACTTTGTCAGGGAGACTCTTAAAGTTCCTGAGCTTTAATAAGGGCATGCAGTGGGACGATGGGGGCAATTAGGAAAGCGGAGCAAGCTCGCTTTGCATATTTACTAAATGTGCTGGTGTCATCGCTGCTGCCACCAACACGGCCTGTTGACTGCATGAAATATTCCTCTATTTGCAATAAACAGCTGGGTAATTATTACTGCCATAATCAGATAAATAATTCTCCCTGTGATGTTGCAACGGTATGGCAAAATCTTAACTTGTCCTAAAGCAGCAGAAAAGAATCACAGGGAATTTACTTGGTCACCAGTAACTCTGGTGGTTTCTTTTAAATTCCTCTCATCGTATGCTGTGCTTTCTCTCTTCCTCTCTGTACTTTTTTCCTGTCTCTCTTTTCTCCAGTCCTCCTCATTCCTCCCTCTCTCGTGTCCCTCTCAAGGACATTCATGAAAGCAGAGCCGCTGTAGTCAAAAGAGTGCGGGCCTGCCTGCACGTCTGCCCCGCCATCACTTCCCGCTTCTATACATCAGTCTTCCTTTTGGTACTGGTTTCTTTCTGATCCTGTTTAGGTGTAGATAAGTTCACTTCCTCAGTTTGATTGAATTTGTATATTGTGTGGTGTTGTGTGTGTGTGTGTTGACGTGTTATCTTGAGCGCTTGTACTGTGTACCTCTTTGCAACATGACTTCTCAGGGGAAAGTGTAGAAAATGTGTAAAATTGGGAATGTTATCAATAAGTGACAATTTCAACTGTTTGTTTTTTCAGACCCTTTAATTATATCTGTTTAACTACTGTAGAGCATTAGTTAATCAATTAGTCAGTCACTTAAATGAAAGTGGTGTGTTATCGGGGTATTGAAGGCTCAATACATTGAGCTGGTCACTGTTTAAATTGACTAGCCGACTACCCCCTCCTCGTGAACTATTGAATCATTTAATTTGAGCAATTAAAACAGCCAATCAGGTCAAGCCTCTATTAAATATTTAGAACCTGGCCAATTAGCTGCTCTGTTGCTGGCCTGGATGACCGCAAGTCATCTGTCCTACAATGCCTTACTCTCTAATATCCCATCAGTTCCTGACTTCCCATTGTGAACCAAGGAGTAAATTATTGAGAAAGAAGTGGGAAATTCAGCTGTACTATATTAGCTGTATAAATAAATTAACAGTCCAGGGTGAAAATGTCACTTAGATTTTCAGTTATTTGAAAGTAACTGGGGTATACTTGATTATCTTGTCTAACATTTGAGAACCCTTCAAAATAATCTGTAGTCTGGCTTTGAACCAAGTAAAATTTTATCACATGTTTAAAAGCTAGTGTTTAAAATGATATCACATTATATATTTTATGAAGACCCGTCACTTATAGGTCTAAGGGGATCACTTTGCATGAGCAGTGAGAATTAGCATGGATTGACATTATCTTCTTATCTCACTGTAGATTTACAACCATAATGGCAAGAACCATACTGGTAATAAGAATAAATTATTGGTCCATTGTCTCATTTAATTCACATAAAATAATGCTGCCTTTTTACTCACATAGCCACAAAAACCACTAAGGCCTCAGGATCTTGTTCAGTCTAATTTTGCTGCAGAAAGTCAAAAGGCCGTTGTGGACTAGTGTTAAAGACAGTTGGATCAGTGAGCCTTTACTCAATATTGTGTTGGATCAATCTGCAGGGTTTAGCCTTCGTTAAAAAAAAAAAAAGAGGAGGAGGAGCAGAAGAAGAAGGAAAAAATCATTAAAGTGGAAACTATAGCAGTTTTTGGCATTTTCACAAGATTTAAAATTTTTAAAATCTTGAGATGTTTTTTTTTAAAATTATTATTATTCCAGGGTTATATAATTATCACTTTAACATAACTGACAATGTTTTGTCTTGTTTTTGTTATTGTCAGTTGAAGATTAATTTGATTGAAAAGATGTTCTATCTTTCTGTTCTCTGTACCAACACAAATAATGTTCTTTCCTAAGATAGATATACATTTTTACATATTCAAAATCATTGTATTTCTTTCTTTCTTTCTTTCTTTCTGTCTTTCTTTCTTTCTTTCTTTCTTTCTTTCTTTCTTTCTTTCTTTCTTTCTTTCTTTCTTTCTTTCTGTCTTTCTTTCTTTCTGTCTGTCTTTTGGTCTGTCTTTCGGTCCGTCTTTCTCTCACTCAGCCAAACAGACACACATGCGCGTGTACACAGACACACACAGAGTGTGGTGTGCCGAACAGGGCTAATGAGGGTTGTATGTTGTGGCGGCTGGTTGGGTCGACACAGATCGAGGTGCCTTCAGCCGTTACAAATCTGTTTGGCTTTTGTCCACTACACAGCAATTAATAACACTGGGGCTGGGGGCAGGGAAGCAAAGGTCACCCATTCAGCTTGACACACACACACACACACACACACACACACACACACACACACACACACACACACATACACATACGCAAACACACACATCCAACCAAAAGTGTATGAACACATTGTATGAACATGGGCTCACACATACAGTGATGCAGTTAAACTCGGTCCGTGCTCTAATACATGCAGACATGTGAAAACAGGTCCTGACCTCAGAAAACATCACCAGTTCAATTTAAGTCAGTGTTAATGCATGCATGCGTATACTGGAAATATGCACATTAACCAGTTAATATGGGAACCACACTGTCCCACAATAGAACTTTATATTTTACATTAATAAGTAATATTTCTTGAGTCAGTTGGAAAAATAGAGGCCAGGCAACCCCTATATTTACTCTCTGTTACACACACAAGCACATATATCCATGCAGCCTCACATTCATCCACGTAGCCTTAAATTGCTGTGCTTAAATGGCATACAAACGCACACACCTTTAGACTCCCTACCTCTCTCTCATGCAACATGGACACACACACAGACACCGACACACAAACACACACAGCGCTCTGCATATTTCATTTATTTTGTAATTTAATCTGGTGTTGAGGAAGGAATGAGAATGCAAAGGCAATGGGAACAGTGTTGTGATTTCTTTTTAAATGTCAGCAGCCCCAGAATGTGTTAACCTCACATTACAGACACACTATTAATATTCTGATTCCTCTGTGGAGGCTTGTAATTGAAAACAAAAGTTGGGTAAAGACAGAAAGAGTGAGAGGGGAGAGAAAAAGGAGGGATAGAGAAAAGAGACAGAGAATCGTTGATAAGCCGTGGCTAAACACTTGGTATTGCTCTCGTGAAATAAGATTGGATTTACTTTTAACTTTGTGTGTGTCTGTGTGTGCGTCATCACATTACCATGGCATGTGTGTTTTAGTAATTGTTTCCAATTCCCTCTTTAAGTTATTACCCCCTTGTAACAATAAGCCTGTGTGATTGCGGAATGAAATTGCTGTGTATGGGCTTTTAATGCATCCCATTTAGCCAGCTACGCTTAACAGATGTCACAGAAAGACCTGTCCTGGCTGCGGTGATGAAATATATCCATCATCCTCCTACTTATAGCTCTGCTCTCTCACGTTGCTTTATTTCCTTCATGCAGTCTCTTTCTTTTCCATGTCTGCCTCAATGTCTCTTTTAGCCAGTTTTTCATCCATCTGAATAACACTTTACGGATCTGTTAGCATTGTGATAAGAGATTATGTCCAAATCAAACTCCTACATGCACAAACTTACTTTCATTAAATTAAACGGTGTCTTTATTTTTAAGTTATATCGTCAGCTGGATAATTTTTCCGTGTCATGTATAATATGATATATTTATTTGCCCTTGCAGGTGTAAAGCATACAGAATTCAAAGACGGGTCATATATCATTAAAATGCATTTTTGTTGTCACTGTTTATATACAAAACATTTTAGTTAATGCAAATATTCAATCATTTGGTATTTGTCTTGAATATTTGTCATTTATACTAGTTTCTAAGTAAATTGTACATTTTGAATTACAAACATCTGTGTGTTCTGTAGGAGAGAGCTGGTTGAACTCGAGGAACTTCAGAAGAGAGAGAGAAGTTGTCTAGAGATGGTGAGACAGCAAAGGGTCAAGGTCTTCCAGGCTCACCGTTTACATCACCTCATCAGTACAAAGCAGGTCGGTCACTAGGATCACAAACATGCTCGCTAATGTCACATAGAAATTACTGTGGTTGTACTCGATTCAGAGCTGCCGCTGTTAAATGTGGGTTCCTTACACATGCATAAAATGGTTTAGTCAGAAACTGTATCATAGTGTCAAATATGCTGAAGTTGAAGTTGGTTTCAGAGTGCCACCCTCAAGTATCTAGAAAATCGTACTGATTATAAAAACTTTAATGAAAATAAGAATAATAATGTAATTTCAACAAAAGCGTCAAAACTAGCCATCAGCAACTTCATCCCATGTTCATCAAATACTGTTGAACAACAGTCACATACTGTTGGCAGTAAGTCTTTTTTTTTTTTTTTTACGAAGTAGAAGAGGAAGAAAGGAAGTCTTCTTTCCTTCCTTTTATTACCACAGACAGGTTGTGTGGAGTGGACTTGTGTGTGTGTATGCATGTGAGTAAGTATGTGTCCTCATGGCTCCTCTGATGTGCTGAGTGGAGTATTTTAGTGTTTCCCCTGGCACAGGTATGCATGTGGTGTGTGTGTGTGTGTGGCATCCATGCATCTCTGTGACTCCCCACTGGGATCATAATGAAGACAAAGCACACTGGTCACTGTTGATTCAGCACCACCTCTCTCTCTCTCTTTCTCTCTCTCTCTCTCTCTCTGTCTCTCTCTCTCTCTCTTTCTTTTTCTTTCTCTCCTTCTCTCGCTCTCTCTCTCTCTCCCCCTTCAGGCTTGTGCGAACAGCTTTGTCATCATTGGATTTGCTACCTGCCAGTTTCTAATGTTCACACACATACGTCTATTTATAAGTGTATAAATTGAGGTGCACTAGACTCTGTTACATCATGTTTGCGTACTTTGGATAATTTCTGGGCCCATGTCTGAATTTGTCTTTTAAAGTCATATACAAGTATATATATTCAGTCTTATTCCATTCACAGGAAGGAAAGAACGGAAGCAGAAAAGTTGGTGTGCTCTTCCCCGCCCTCTGTCGATCTCTTCCCCACTATCTCTGTCTCTCTTCCTTTCTCTGCATATGGCAGGGGACTCTTTCCCTTCGTAGCTCTGACCTTGTCAGCCGTGAATAGATGGCTCTCCCACACAGTTCATCCTTCCTCACTTCTCGGACCCAAGCCCACACACACGCACACACGCACGCACACGCACGCACGCACGCACGCACGCATACACACACACACACACACACACATTCACAGAAACACAGACACACAGCTTACCAAAAGGCCCCAAGTCCCTCTGACAGAGACAGAGATGGTGTGTTCCTGGGGTCAACATCATTGCTCTTCCCGTAGCTAGGTTGGTACTTTTTGGCTTGTGTGTGTGTGTGTGTGTGTGTGTGTGTGTGTGTGTGTGTGTGTGTGTGTGTGTGTGTGTGTGTGTG
>JAPTYQ010000018.1:20663883-20687245 GCA_029814465.1 Ostorhinchus cyanosoma | reverse complement strand
AGTTGCATTATTATTTTTGACACTCCATATATACATGTCAGCCTTAAGCTCCTATGTCTATTGAATCTCCATTTTGTGCCATAATAAACATGTTTCTCTCTGTTTCTTTCATCAGTGCCCAGGGGTCTTTAATTCTCCATTCAGACCAGCCCCCCATGAGATGGAACTACTGCTGAGGCAGGTCAAGTACCAGGCCCCCACTAGGCTGACCCCCAGGGACAAGACTTTTCTGTTGGGCACGCCTGGCCCAACAGCCCCTAGTTTCCCTGAGACTCGTGGATCCCCGTGGATTAAAACCACAAGTCCCAGCTGCTCCTCTCGGCTCATACTGCCCCCCATCGCCAACAAGAAACCACAGGTGAGGTAAAAACCAAGACAGATATAAACAGTTGGAGACCACAAGAAAAACAGAGTATGATGGTAAAACAAACACAGATGTCGAATTTAAGTTGTAGGAATAACACAGGGTGAAACACAACTTGCACAGTAGGTGAAATAAAGAATCCGTTTTACCCAGTGTCATCATAATTCGAAACATCCACTTCTTGTCCTATGGAGGATAGACCTTGATGGGAGCAGAGATCCTTTAAACCACTTTTCGAAGAGTAATTACATCATTAAAACATGGCAGACCACTCTCTCAGGGGTTCCAACACAGAGGTGTTGAGTATCTGTATTTCACTATGTCCTCCATATATGACTATTTGGTACTGTCAAATGTTTGTGTATAACATTATGTATGTGTGGTATGTCAGTGTACCTTGATGTATCAACACTAATGGATGTAGTTATAAATTAACTGACCTGCCGTTTGGGGAAACTTATAATATTAATTTGATATTTCATTTGTGTTTCCAGCTCTAAAAAAAATACTTGACCTTCAAATTACAGAAAGTGACCTGAGGGCCATGTGTACTGTAACAAATAGGAAAATGTTGGGACATCTACAAATAAATTAAGTTGACCACACAAAACATGAAATATTTAGAATTTATAGTGTTTCCTATGAAATTCATGTCAAAATAGATATTACACTGTTTTCTAACAACAGAAAGTTACTAGGAACAAAATTGTTGCTAATTTGGCTTCACAGATGAAGTCAAGACCAATATTAATGAATAAATGTTGATTTTTTTATTTAAATTTCTTTCATTTTTTAAGAGAAACTCAGATGCCTCAAGCTTTGCATCATTTAAGATATTTTTTAAAAGCTAAATTAAACAGGAGGATCTCATTGCTATCTGATTTGAACTGCTGACAGTGGAAATAACTCCACTCAGAGAATAAAAACAGGGCAATTCCACATGCTTCTATTTCAATCAATAGATCTCTTCAAACAACCATATACTGGTTTGTAAGGGCCTCCCAAAGACAAATTTTCAGTTTTTTCAAGGTGCAGATAAACTACACTCAGAACTGTACAACACTGGACCTGGAGCTGGTAGTTCTTGTGTGACAATCTTTAAAATGTGTAAGTGTTTATTTCTGTCTTTGGTAAGAGGCTGAGGAAGGTGTTTGGTTTGCATGAAACAAGCATTTGCTTTGTCCAGTAATTCATCAGAGTCCAGCTGTGTATGTGTTACTCAGTAATGTGCATGCTCATGTGCGTGTATGTTGATGATTTGATGAGGAACCATTTCACCATTTGTGTTATTTACGCTCTGCAGATCTTTATGGCAAAGTGCTTTCCCTTTTATTAGTTTCTAGTTATGTAAAACATAAGTGAGCAGAAATGAGGCATGGATTTGTCTCATTTTATTAGCTGCACTTCAGACACACACAAATGTGTGTTTCTAGCTGGGTGTTAGGTTGAGTTCATTAAAGTCTCTTGGTACTAACATGAAGAGAAAGAAAAATACATTGTCATTTATTCACGTCCTCTTTCTGTCTTCCTCTGTTTCTGTTTTGTGTGTGTGATTATTGCAGGAACTCCCCCTTTTTCCTTCCTTCACACTCACCCCTACAGCTCACCCCCTCCCTCCCTAGTGTGATAACTATCTAGTGGTGATGGATAAGGTTGAGGTGCTGGCTGTGGAAGTGGTCAGGCCAGGCCACCGATCCCGTGGTGATAGGAGCAAGGACAGGGTCCCTGTCCCACCCTCTATCTCTCCCCCCTCATCTTCCCTCCTTTTTTAACACCAAACAACAACTCAAGGTCACCTCAAACAAAGCAGCAGCATTTAAGTTAATCTGCACTACACAAAGTTTATGCATAGCTTTGAAATTGCACCACCAGAAGTTACACTGTAATGTATATGTTTAGAGGTTTGCACTTCATTAAGCCAGAGTTCTTTTTCATCCGACTTATAGAAATCCTAGATGCATTTGTGAACTAGGTGTAAGTATAACATGTCTGATCATGTATACTGTTTTTATAAAGTCACATAATATACTGTAAAAGCCATTAACCTATCACTCATGAGAACTTTAAAACTTGAAGGAAGCACATAGAGCTCAAAGCTCACAAGACAATAATGTGTATTTAATTTTTTTTTTTTTTTAATGTATTTGATACAGTTAGAGTGATACTTGTGTGAAGATTATCAGAATACACTGCACCTAAAGGGGAAGTGATGTTGGATAAAGAGTTGCACGAAAACCTTTTGCTAAAAATGACTTTTCTTTATCTTTTCAACTTCAATATATCAGTAGACATGAGAAAGGCATTACTACAGGGAAGGTGCCACAATGTCAAACAGATGTACAAGAAATGACATGACAGCATTTCGCTCATGAGTTGTTCTTGAAAAAGTCTCTGTGAAACTGTGCATTAGTTAAACAAAGGTAGTGAACAGCATTTGGACACACAATCAATTATTTAATGATTATCATCATGTTCAATTTTTTTATATAACATGTGAATTCTTAAATGTATATCTTTTTTTCTTGTCAGATTTGTTACCATGTGTTGAACAGAACCATGTGTTTATAACATTAGGTAAAAGTTTTCTGCACGACAGTATGTACAATATGCTGATAGTTCTCATTATTTTATACAACCCTTCTGTTCCACTCTTTCCACATTTATCACCTGATATCATTCTCTCTATTCTGCTTTTCTTTCACTGTTTTTCCACATCTCTTTTGGCCTTTGTGCCACTGGAGGAGAGATGAAGAGGACTGGCCTCTGGTTTAAGTAGTAAGCCATGACTACCTGTGGGAGAAGGATCAGAGAAGCAGGAGTCTGAAAGACAAACATGTAGTGATCATTATCTGATTTTTGTGTGTGTCTGTGTGTGTGTTGCTGGTGTTGTGGTTTTTCTAGGCTCCTCTCAGAGAGCCTGGAGAAGTGTGGGAGCAGCGCTTGCAATGTCCTGAACTGTCTTTGCGTCTGCAGACCTCTTACTCACACCTGGAGGATGTCCAGAATGAGCTACGGCAACACAAGTCAGTAAGACGCAACAGTGGGACACTTTGAGGAAACATACAGACTCACATGTACATGCATAGGTTTTTTTCTTGCATGTGCATCAAGGCATACATGCATGTAAACACATACAGAGCAAGAATTGAGACTTGTATACTGTACAGCCTTAACACAGTCACAAGAACATCCATGCAACATTAGGCAGCAAATGGATAGATCCTTTAATGAAAACTAATTGCCAGAGGATTATTATAAGACAGTTTCAGACTGAGTTTATTAGGAGTGTCAAATCTCCCACTGCTTTATTTCAAGGCTTGTCTTAGTTTTAATTGGAAATTGTTTGTGAGTGGATACATGTACGTTGGTATGTATGTGTGTCTTTGCATCATTTTAACCTCATTATCACTCAAAGGCTAATCTACTGGGTTTTGTGTGTGCTGTTATTAACCCCCTGTTTCATGTGTCCTGCACAGTAACTCCTCTGAAAATCATTTATAGGAGACCACCCATTTGTTTCTCCACTATTAAAACTGAATTCAAATTACAAAACAATATTTTTTGTCCTGTTTTTACATCCATATTTTACCAGAATTTAGTTTCTGTTCTGAGTTCATTCATTTTCCTAGAGCTGAAAGACCACTGCAACTTCTGACTTTTCCTTGTTGGTTCTTGTCTTTCTTTCTGATGTGTTCCACCACCTGGGCCACAGCAGCACTTCCTTTACTCAGCCTGTTTTTGGTGGCAAGACCTTCGGATACAGTATGCAACAAGAAAAAGGTGGGTTGAATATAATAAACACTATCATTGTTTTTTTTTTCCCTTGCTATTATTTGTTTTTCACATGCATAAGTAGAGGCACTCTATAGTACTAACAATCATACAGTGGGAACCTCATAAGCATTTCCACGGTGTAGAGGATTACGTGGTGCTCCGTTTTGCACCTGCAGAGAGACTCGTGGTACATGCTGAAACATTTTTAGTACAAGTCCTAATATCTATGTATTGGCTTTAATTAAAAAAACCCTAAACAACACAAGTTCCAATTGTAAGAAAAAGAAAAAAACACTACTGTACAGTACAAATCTTAATTTTTACAATTCTGTCATTAATCTTGTTATTAATCTTTAGGTAATGACATTTGAAAATATTCTTGTAGTATCAAAGAAATGCAGTCAGTATCATAAAAACTGAGGATCAGAATCCAGCCCTACACTCACTGGAATCACTGGAGATGAGGCCTTCAGGGCGGTATTATTACACAAGCATCAGTCAATCCATCAAATTTTATTTATTTAGCTCCAAATCATAACAAAAGTTATCCTCAAGACATGGAATCCAAATTTTTACTGCCCTTCCTGTTACGCTGATGACTGGAGGAGGAATAATAGAGGGGAAAGAACACAGTCTTGTGGTCCATAATGTGTTGTTATTTAGGAGGATCAAGATGTGTTTCCTCAGCTTCCGCCTGTTAGGAAGTCTGTGATCCACCTGCAGGCAGTTGGAGTTGTCTGGAAAAACATGTTCTTCGTTCTTTTATAAGTACATACATCCAGTATCTGTTCTAACAACTGCACACACTTAAATGAAGATATTGCAGGGAGCCACATGTCCACCCATCCTTCATTCTGGGCAGAGGTGCATAGCTGATGACTGCTCACTTTTCTGCGCCCATGCACAGAATTCATCAAGATAGAAGACAAACAGTTAGACCTCCTTCACACAGGAACTTCATGTGTGATAAACCTTTGACCCATTTATTCTAGACTGCTCTCACAGAGTTAAGGCTACAAATTATGTACTGTTGAAATTATATTACTATATCAGATCACTTCAGCTGTATGTTCAACAAAACTAATGGGGGTTGATTTATTTGAAATGAGGTTACAATGTTTTTATTAGATGTTTCAGATGAAACTGATGACACTCATGGCTTTGTTCTTGCTTTGCCTATGTTTCGGTCTGAAAGGTATTCCTTTAAAAGAAAAGAGAAAAAGCAGAGAAGCGGTGCAGCCTAACCCTTTCAACTTGAGTTGCACAAATTTGTCAAAAGTGACAGCAATTTAATAAATCGCCGCTCTCCATCACACGCATATGCGCACCCTCCCACACATATACACACAATTCCCAGTTATGCCCTCCACTGCCCCCTTTCCATGTATACGTAAATGAGGTGTATGCATGTGTGTGTGTGAGTATGGTGGTGAAAGAATGTGTGTGCGTGGGCCCTGCGGTCTGGTCCAGGCATTAGGTAATTGACTGTGTCTTTGCTCAAGGCCTTTCATGGATCACCGTCCTTTATTAGCTCACTTCCCAGCACACATACACACACACACACACACACACACACACAAAGTTCCCAGCAGCTCCACCCCAACCTCTTACCCCCCACCACCAGCACCCAGACCCAATTGCCCGGAAAAGAAGAGTGGAACAAGAGAGAGAGAGAGAGGGAGAGAGAGCAAGGAGCAGGGGAAGTAGGAGAGAGCAGCGACAGGGGAATGAACTAACACGGCCTCAGGAAGTGGAGATAAATAAGAATGAGGAGTGAGTAGGCGGTTGAATAGGGTCTCCTACCACTGACAATAAAGCAGAGGTAGCAGAATCTGTGCATCTATGCCAAATTTGTGAAATACATTATTAATAGGAAACGTCTAGGGTGTTTGTGTTGAAACATTTACAATAAGTTCAGGTTTTTACTGATGCTACTTAATATAAAGCTAATAGTGACCATTTAGCTCATCAAAGAAGTAGAAAAAAAGAGTATTGTAAAAAAATCCACAAATCCAGACCAACTGGCTGTGTGCTTGCACATGTGCACGCTCGCAAAACCTCTGTCGACGTTTATACTTCTGCTGTGAACGATGTTGAAGATGATTGTAATAGCATAGCTTATCTTCTGCAGAGCTGTGTCATACCGCTGTCACTCAAAGGACATAAACCCTGTTCATGTTTCTCCAGTGCTTCATCTTTTTGCATCTCTCTTTACCTCTATTTACTCTATCTCTCTCTTCTCTCGTTCTGTGGTAATTAGTGCATTAGTCCTATCATTGGCATCACCCCCAGCTACAACAGCAGCCAGCAGAGCTTCATGTCACAGCTCACAGGGCCAATGGAGTGGACAGCTCAACCCTGGTACTCATCATCTTCGTACTGTGCCCAGCCAGCCTCCCCCCAGCCACATTATCTAGCTATGTTATCCAGCCATGCTCCTAATTATTTTCAAATCCCAGCCACAGCCCTCTCACCCAGCTTCTGCCACATTACCTCGACCTGCTTGTAATCATCACCCAAAGCCTTGCTTCAGCCCTCCACACAGCCTGAAGCGTCATCATTAACATAGCCTTGTTTTTGGTCTCTGGTTTGGCCACCATAGCTCTTGGCAGTGTACAAACCATAACCAGTCCAACCCAAGCCCCAGAAATATCCCATGAGTCCTGGAACTTTATTTACCTTAGTCATCTGTATCACAGTAAAAAAAAAAAAAAAAAAAAAAGGGCTGCCAATGCAAATGTGGCCTAACCTTTAATGAAGCATGCATGTTCATACAATATTACATTCATAGTTCCTATTCGGGTGGTTAATTGTCCAATTTTAGGCTGAAACTTCATCTAGCTGCTATGTGTCCTTGCCATCACTTCCTAGTTTCTTCATCTTCTGTTGCTGTAGACCTCAGATCCTCCTCTTGGCACTGCCCTTGATATATTCACACTCATCTTTTAATTATTACGAAGCATCACATCTTAACCTGACCATCGATAGCACTTATTGTCTGATATCATTTTGGTCAAACTGAATAGGTCATCAGGCACTATTGGACACGACCCTTCATAAGTTTTCTATAATTCAAGCTCCAATGTGTAGCTTTAATCAACTTTAACTTCTGAAATGACGTGGTTAAACTGACAAAAACTGAATAAACCTGTAATTTGTTCGACTAAAGAAAGAAACAAGGAGCAAGCAAGAAACAGAATATGAGAAACCACATCCACATTGCATCTAAATGGCTACTGCTTTATTAGTGAACAGTGTTACGAAAGTTTGATGCAGCCCGACCCATAATGCTCTCTGTTGGAGAAAATGCTATATTTTTTTTTTTACAGCATCTGTATCATCTAAATCCATGCGCCACAGCTAATTTCAATTGCAGATATGGGAAAGCCCTTACTGTCTATGCTAATTTTGTAGTTATGTTATTAGAGATGTCACCAGCGGTACTGCCTGTAACCATAGGAGCTAGCTAATTAGGAGGCTACGTGCTAATCAAGTATACTACATTGAGTGGTCACGTCTGTGTCTGGTGGCGCTCCAAGCCTTTCTTTCCTCTTGCATTAGACAGACATCCATCACAACTTTTAAAAAGCTAGAGTCTTATCACAAGCATCACACACTGAAATACACCAATTCCTTCTGGTTGTACATGCACAAGCATACATACACACATGCACATATGCACAGACCAGTAACAATAGTCTGCCCTCACATATGCTTAAATTCAGCCCCAGTGTTGTCCTTGTTACTCATTATCAGTGCAATACACAATGCATGTATATCTGAACCCTTCTCACCCCAACAGGAGTATACACCATAGTCTCCTCCCAACTACTCTGCAATATGGCTTTATTATTGTATTGTATGTACAAAGCTTCAGGCAATTGGGAAAGGAAAGGTGTTACAGTCTTTATGCATACATACTCACATACACACACTAGCTTACACTTAATAGCCATAGCTGTAATGTATCACACAATATCTGACTTAAGTTTATAATGTGAACACTATTCAGTAGCAATTAATGCCTTAAGATGAAATGGGCAACACTTGACAAAGAAATCAGTCGGCTCAGGAAATGTGTGAACCTGTGCATGCGTTGGCCTTAATGTGCCTCTGTCTCTGTATATGTTTTCCATTGTATCATATCCATCCACCTATCCAGTTATGCCGCATTAGTGTCTAGGTTATTGCAGTGAGAAAGAAGAATGCTAATTTTCCATAACCGTTTTACGGCATGTATAAAACTCTGCAGCTCCTTCATTTGCACAGCCATAAAACATTCCTTCTGCCACACTCCTTACTGAAGACCCGAGGTTTATCAATTAACCCAACACTTCCCTTCCATTACCGCTGCATTTACACCACAAGGCGTGCATACAGAGGAGCAAGGGAGGCCAAATGCACACTGCCCAATTTGAAAGTGACAGGCTCAATGAAATCATTAACACTGATTTTTTTATCTGACTTAAGAGACTGGCATAAGAATTTATTATTGATGTTCAAAGATGTTGGACCTGTCATGACTAGGTTAACCTGGGTCATTTCAGGATGGCTTTTTTCATAGTAATTGTATGCATTTGTGTTAAGTTCCTCTTTAAAACTAATAAATGATAATAGTCGTGGCATTTAATGATTGAAATACTGAAATACTATGGGCTCGTGTGAGATTAAATCAGGTTTGTCCTTGTTGTCAGGCTTTATTGTTCTCGGCTTTTAAAGAAAAAAAAATCCACAGTCGATTTGAACCCACCAATAGAACCATGAATTGCACCTGCAATCTGCTACAAAGTGTGAGTGAAAACTAGTAGCAATTTTTAAAAATGCAGTAATAGTAACCATAACTATTAATTATTAACCCACAACCGTTACTATTAGCCTGCTATGAAAGAATAAGAAAAGCATATTTCATTGCCATCATAGTCATTCATAGAGGCAAAATCTGAATTTCCATTTTTTTGTGGTCTATTTAGATGGCTACTTTTCCATGTACACGTGAATATGAGAAAAAGGCAAGCAAGCAGCATAAGAATGTCTGGTTTTAATGGACTGCCTGTCCCTGTGCAGACATGCTTCACTGAACCATACTGTATGTACTGTGGTATAATCACTGCCTATCTCTATCTCCTGCCATCACTCCTTCTCTTTCTTTTTCAAGCTGTCTTGTTTATATGTTCTCTCCTTTCCTGTTTTCCTCATATGCAATACCTCTCTGCAAGTTTTCCCCTACCCCCTATCTCTTCTTTTTCGCCCAATATATATTGTGGTTGTGTGTACTATCAAATAGCTGAGTGCACGGTACACACAGAGACCTACTTGAACATGACAGGCTCCTCATACCTGTTGTGTGTTGGTGATAGAAGTCAGCTCTGGCTGTGAAATGCAAATAGATTGTGATGAAGCTACAGTGAAGACAGATACTGGATTTAGAAGACAGGATACACAGAATTACATGTGTGTTAGGCAATCCAAAAATCTGAAGAATAAAATTAAGCCGATTCTTATCTATCTATCTATCTATCTATCTATCTATCTATCTATCTATCTATCTATCTATCTATCTATCTATCTATCTATCTATCCTGTGTGTGTGCACATGTTTGTGTCTTATTACAGGCTCATATGCTCAGTAACCAGCATGGGAAACGTGTGGGGGTTGGAGTGGCGGAGGGTTCTTGAAAGGGAAGCAATCACAAACACTTAAACCTGCAAATGGCCTTGATGTCCTGTGCTAAGCAGCCTGTGTTGACTGATGAGCCTGTTAACCCTGGCTGAAACAACTCCAGCACAGGGGATTAGACATCAACGCTGGTCCAGGCTGTTCCCGGCCCATTTTGCATGGGAATTGTGCATATTTAATCTAAGGTGTTCCAAGGTGCACAGACAAGCCCCCCTTCTTCTCTGTTTCTCATTATAGATGTGTAATAGCACCCTGAGGCTGGGGCCCTTAATTCACCAACCCCAGCCCCTGTCTTAATCTTACCCTCAGACTCAGCCCTTTTTTCTCCCTGTGCCTACTCTCAACCCAAATCAAAGTCCTAGTCCCAGTCCTCTTTTCAGGCATTATGTCTTTTAGATCTCCCTGCATTATGCTTTAGCCTAACTACTGATGCTTTTCCAGGTCACAGCCAAAGCCTTTCACCCATCTAATGGAAAAATATGGAACTTTTTTTTTTTTTTACAAAGACAATGCAAAGATCTCAATTTACACCTGGTAACACACACGGATGTAAATGTGTGGATATTAGACAAAGGCATGTCGAGGGTCCTTTTACAGCCTATAGGATAACCTTCATGTACATGGAAGACAGATCTTGTTAACTATGACATTATGAACACAATAGGGTGGGATGAAGGAAGTATAAGGATTACAAGGAGGTGTGCTGTTTCAACAGCATGGATAATGCCACAGACTGATCATTAAACTTGAACCCAAAATCTCTAAGTTTCCCATCAAATATTTTAACCTATTTTGTCATGTTAGGTGACATGTCTTTTATCAGTAATCTATTCAAATCAGTCAGATAAAGAATAAAAATGCAATAAACCAGCAGAGATAGCCAAATGTAGGGGGTATATGAATACACATTTATATAATCTATAATCTATATCTATAATTACCAACTTCAAGTGAGCAAGCGATTTATGGCCTGCCATTACAACAATAATCAAGCAGACATAGCACTCTACAACATAAGCAACAACAAACATTTCATTCCATGAAACAACCTACCCTGGGGAATAGTAATGTTGTGTAAATGTACAAAATACTGATGTTGGGAAATGCATTTCCCATATCACTGCTGATAATCAATGACAAATCAGCATCTGTGGTTTTGTGCCTGATTTCCTTTTCACTATATATAACAGAACAAGTTTAGGTGTGGACATATCTAGACATATCTAGATCCTGAATTCTACTTGTTGCACCATTTGTGGAGATGTTTTTGGGGTTCTAAATGGAGTTTTCCAATATGGCAATATTCCAAAGTATTCCTCAAATTTTTGCTGCTCTCGAATGCATTTTGGGAACCTTGATTTCTTTTCCATGAGGTCTCATCATGGAAGTTTTTTCGTCTCTGGCCTTTTTTTCTCACTGTAAAGTTGATGGAGGACTTGTGATAAGTTTTTCACACATTTACTTGAGCTGTACCATGCAGATGTGTGTGGACAGCTTGTTTTTTTTTTTTTTTGAGCTATATTGGATAGTACATACATTCTCTGCAGTGTAGCCCTCCAAAAGCACAGAACAGATTTCTATTTAGCTTGTGAAGTAAACCATCTAAGGCAGTCAAGAGTGAAGTGCAGGTTGCATACTAGACTTTGCATTACTGCTTTGGTGTCCTGCTTCCTGGATGCCCTCACAGTATCCAACAGGTTTTTGAATACTGAAACCTGTTGGAGTTTCCTCTCTAGATCTTAAATCCAGAACACTGCTTCCAGGAAGATGAAATGAGATTGTTGGGCACTGTTGGCTCCTCCCCCTGTGGCACTCATAAATGACCATGGTGATATTATTTCAGCTCCATGATATGCCTGTTTTCAGATATTGTGAATATGCAGACATAATGAACTGAAAAAACTTAAAAGTACATCATAAAATGTAGGTGTCTGCACTGCCAGAAGCTCTTCAAGTTAAATAAAAGTGCTCAGTTCTGTTGCCCGAGTCAATGACATACAGTACCTGAGGGACAGACAGAATTGATATATCCTGTTACTGTCAACGGAAGAGTCAACAATGGCAGAGTAAAAGTTTACTGTTTTAACTGCTGTTACTGGCAAGGGCTGAAATTAACTCATTCTGAAGAACTGTATTCTATGTATGTCCAAAGTCCTAAGCAGTGCCTTGCTAACAAAACTGTACTGTCTGTCTGTGGATCTGTCTGTCTTCCTGTTTCTCTCATCTTTGCTCAGATCTCTAAAGTCTGTGCAGCCCTGTTAGATGTGAAAACGTGGTCCTCAAAAGCGACTGGGGAGGCATCATTACTGTTTTTCAACCCCGGCTGTCATGGTCCATCCTCTGTGAGTGCTCTGATCAGTTCTGGTGTGAGAAAGGTTCATTGAGTTGTAGACTTCAGTACTGAGTTTGAAAAAGAAAAACAGAAGTTGGGTGTCCCCCTGTAGTGCTTCCTGAGACTGAGGCACAATATTTAGATCAGTGATTCTCAAATCCGGTCCTCCTGGTCCAGTGTCCTGCATGTTTTAGATATTTCCCTCTTCCATCACACCTGGAAGCCATTACATCATTGTCAGTCTTCTGCAGAGCCTGATGAAGAGCTGATCATTAACTGAACCAAGTGTGCTGGAAGAGGGAAATATCTAAAACATGCAGGACACTGGGCCACGAGGACCAGATTTGAGAACCACTGGTTTAGACAAAGGGGGTACTAAGTGTTTAGAATCAGTGACATTACAGAAAGGTCACAGGCACAGCTTCCACTGATGCTGTTTGATGCATAAAGCAAAATCCCTGTGGTAATGGTGGTGACTCAACAAGGCTTTTTCAAAATGTTCAAGAAAACAACAAAAATGTATGTTCAGTCACACACATTTGACCTAACAGGGGCTTTTTTAGAACCTGCAGAGAATGCCTGGCCCCCTGGTCTGCTCCACCGTAATGTGAGTGTCCAAACATTATCCCTATCTCAATGTCCATCCAAGGGCCGGCGTTGTTAGAAGTGTGTTGTCTTGGTTTCTGATGAGACAGTAGAATCTAAGATCATATCCAGAGTTTGAGCATTTATCAGATGATTTAAGAAAGAAAGTTACATGTCTTAACTTTGAGACACAGTCCCAGTTTTACTTCACTGTTTGAAAAAGTGCAGCTCAAACCACCAAACGTCAAATCTACTATTAAAGCCACACCAGTGCAAACCAAACACACTTCAGCTCTAGTCATTCATTTCCTCTGTGGTTGTGTTCTGGTATGGATTCAACATAGTTCTTTTTTAAACTTTTTTTAAAAATCTTTTTTATTTTAAAGATACTTTTTTTGAGGTAACTTTGTACTGCAGTAGTTGTGAATTCCGCATCTGTTCCTTGATTAATGCAATTGAGCATCAGTGACAAGAGCTCTCTGAAGCATCTATCCATCTAACTCCATCTATCACCTCATCTCTCTTTTTTCGCCTTATCCCCCACTAATCCATCCAACACTTTTATCTGCATGACAGAACAATTAATGTCTTTTCTTTTACCCGTCCTCTCCATTCTAGATCTTTTCCTTTTCCATTTTTCCTTTTTGTTTGTTTTTTGTTGGTTTTTTTCAAATGATGTTGCTTTTCTATGCGTCTCTCAGGCGCCTTATAACAAGAAAAGTGTGTGTTGATTGAGTCTTTGCGTGTGAGCATATTTGTGTGTGTACATACATACACGGTACCAATATGGACCCCATGCTGTGTGTGTAATTTCTTGTTTGTACATGGCTCCAAACGTATTTGGCTACTGCAGAGAAGCGTAGAGTCATATACAGCGACCAAGAGGTTGAACAAAACCAAAAAAAAAAAAAGATTGAGAGAAACAGAAAGAGTGGGGGGAGAGGAAAACAAGATGATAACAAAAGCTTCTCAGATTTCACAGACGCATATTTCATCAATCATGTGAATAAGTCGTAGTGATTATGCATGGCGGTGGCAGGCCGAGGGGGGGGGGGCTGATTACCATACACCATAAAGGCTGCTTTCTTATCTCACACACACTGATTAGTTTCTGTCTGCAGATAGCCTCACACTCTTCGCTCTTTCTCACACACATATTTACAGACACACATAGACACACACACGAGTCGTCTAACTTTGGCGTACATGCGGATGTAAGTGCAAGGAGAGGCTGGCTCAAACACACACACACACACACACACACACACACACGCACACACACACACACACCGCTTCTAGCATTCCAGATGGTAACATCTAACCCTAAGAGTGAGATGTGAATAATTTACAGTATCTCTCACACATTACTGGTGTTTATTAACAATTACATTCACTTGTTAAATTAAAGAAAACTGACAAAACACTTGAACAGGAAAAAAAAACAAGCATTGCATCCATGTTTAGTGTGGGATGACGCAAAGGGAAATAAGTATATTTTTTTATGAAAATGGATGATTTTTTTTTTGTGAAAACTTAGATGATATCCCCGTTGCTGACAGGATTCTACATTGTGCAAGGTTCTGAAAAAACTCCGGAAAAATATTCTAAATACACCACTGTGACTAAAGGTCTGTGTAGTTTCTCATTTGCCCAGGTCATCATTCTTCCTGGTAGTTCTTCTCAGTTTAGCTCTTTTGAGGAGCCAAACCAGTCCAGTTGAACCGAGAAGAACTACCTAGAAGAACTGTGGCTAAATCATTTTCCAAATAATTCCAAATCCTTTACAGTTTGTCTTTTACACCCTTTACACCCATTATTTTATTACTAGCTTTTGTAGACCAGTGGGCAAAAAGAACATCGTCAAACTGTCTTAACTTCTTAAAATCAGATTATTATGTCCATGGCGTGGTCCAGTAGGTCATTTCTTGAAATATGTTCTTTCACATAAACGGACAAGAAGTGGCCGACCAAGTGAGACCAGAGTTAGCCATGTACGTATGAAAGGCCAGGCTTTGTGTCTCATCCAGGGGATTAGAAATTACTCTCTTCTCTTGCACTCCCCCTCTATCTGTGATATATAATGTAAACTCATTTGGTAACCAGGCTGAAGCTGCGTTGCGCTGTCTGAGTGCCTGCATGTGAGCAGTGTGCCTGGGACACATTAGGGCCTCCTGACAGGGGCCTGGGTGAAATAAGTGAAATTAATGGAGCTCCTTTCATGTCGGACAAGGCCGCGGCACCCCTTTCACGCTGCGTACAGTCACAGAAAAGTCAATACTTTTTTATTACTCCTCGCTTGCCCTACATTCCCCGCTACAAGTGCTCTGCTCACTAATTGGTTTCAGTTTGCAGAGAACGCGAGAGAGAGAAAAAAGGAAAAAGAGAGGGAGAGGACTCCATCCCAAAGAACACTGAAGCAAATAAATCAATCTCATATTTTTTTTTTCTCCCGGCTGTCTTTTTTCATTGAGTAACATCATGGCACAGAGAGAGATGAGAGAGGGAGAGGGTAAATGGTTGGTTAGAGCACGCCTGGTCCCCAGAGAGCATAATGATATCTGGGAGCCTGTTAATGGAGACGAGTGGTTAAAGTGGTCTGGGGCCCTAGCCAGGTCACCCCTGGGGGTTTCTAACCAGCAACTTCAACTCAGTTGGCTGCTTCTGTTCTGGGCTCATAGGCACAATGGAGATACCACCAAAATACAGTTTCAAATGAATGTTTTGATTGATCTGCAAAATGTTAGAAACCACAGTGATATTACCACTCGGGAAAAATGACCACAATATTTTTGTTGTAATTTACTGTATAAAACTGTGCGATTGCTGCTATTCAGTTTGGGCCTTTGAGTATGTTCGTATAATGTGTGTGTGCGCTTGTGTGTGTACTATATATATGTGTCCTGTCTGCCGGTATGCTGTTCATTGTTGTGCTAAGCTTAAGTGGCAGTGAGGTTAGCCTCTTTCAGAAACAGCACAGCCACAAATTGATGTGACACTTTGAACCCCCACCCTCCATTCCCGCCAGCCCACCACCTCCAACAAACACACACGCACCAATCAGCCTCCAGTTAAAGGGAGGTTCCACCAGTCTCGTTTTCTTTCTGCGTCCCAGCTTTCACAGCTCTAGAGAGCGGGCTAGGGTAGGTTTGGGGGCCTTACAACATGTTTGTATGTGTGTGTGTGATGTGTGTGAGGGAGCTGTCACACGGGGCTGGCATCACCATCCACTTTGCCATCTCTTCCTCAGCTTGACAAGTCCCTGCTCCCTCCCTGTGGCTAACTCTCACACACAGATAAGCACAAGCGCACACACACACACACACACACACACACACACACACACACACACACACACACACACTCAGCCGCTGTCTCCTTCACTGTCTCAAACACACATGATACGTGAACGCACAGTTTTCAAACATATGTATACATTAATAAGCATACATAACCTAGACAACTGCATGCTGCATATTACACAATGAATTAGTTTGAGATAACAAGTAATGTGCTTGTCTCACTTTGACAGAAACACACCTCATAACATTACTGTTACTGAAAAATCAATCAAATCCAAGTTTTACTGGAATTTGCAAGAGTTGTGTGTGGCTTCACTCTGCGATGGAGGCCACTGGTGTTTGCGCCGGTGTGTGTGTTTGTGTGTGAGAGCTCTCTTCTCGGCAGTTGCTGGCGTCAGATCGCAGAGGGGTTCTGTTTATTACAAGGACAGGCTTGTCCCCGCCCCCAGGCGTCTGCATTACGATGATTGTCATGGCGATGGAGTGTGAGTGACAGGCGGGATCACATGTGGTAGCCGGGGAGCAGGAAGCCCGAACCGCCCCAGTCCCTGACATTAGTTTGTCCTTCATCAAAACTTTACACTCGTTTATAACTACTCACTCTGTGTTGCAAAAAAATCTCGCTCATTTAAGTCTTTTTTTGTACCATCTGTCTCTCTCATGTACAGATCTATCGCTTTTATTTCTATTTCTCTGGCTCCCTCTCTCATTTACATTTCATTTGATATTGTTACATCTCCACTTAGCTTTCACTCCTTATCTTTCCCTCTCATTTACTCCTCAGTCCTTTTCTTGAACTCCTCCTCCAATGGCCAGCTGAAGATTTGTTTTTGGGGTTTTGGTTTGACATCATAAAGTGCTTTATTTATGACAAGTGACTGTCAAGAGGGCAGGGTAGGTAGAGAACATGCACGCCCTCACAGAATCACATGCACAGAGCGTTCCCGTTCCATCTAGGTTTGTCATTCCAGCGGTCTCAGCCCTACCTATAGAACAGGATGGTACTTTTGTGTGTGAAGGTGTGTGTGCGTACGCTTGGAGTGTGTGTGTACAAATACATGTGTGTTTTGGCAGGAGAGCTCGAGCTTTTTGTGCATCACAGCAGAAAAGGAGGTCAGGGTTTGCACAGAGACTTGGGCATTCATCATTACCCTGCTGTAATGTTGCCCGTTACAGCCATGATTAAGAGCCCCGCTTAGTTCCAGCAGCCTGTGCAAATGCACAAACACACTTGTGTGGTACCAAATTCTGCTCCAGAAATCTGTAGTGTGATGGAACATGTCTGTAAACTGTATTATAGTGTCATCAAGTTCAGCGTGCATTCATTGAAGTGTGTGATTGTTGATCGGGGGCTGTGCTGTACATGGTCTCTAACCCACGGCTTCAGGGCCTGATGAGAAACCTGTCAGAGTCACTCACGAAAAGAGCAACTCACCGCGTCACACACACATAGATACACACACATTCACCAGGCAGTCCCACACAAGTCCATGAGTGTATCAGTGAGTCATAATGGACGGATGAACACCTTATTTATTTATGAAAACCAGAAAACCGTTCGAGCGTATCAATTGCTCTTTAGACATATAAAGACAAAGGCAAATATATGTCCTTCACCAAGACAAGGATTTAGATCTTGTTAACTTAAAGGACATTTTTTTTAACCAAACATACATGAGAAATAATGTCTAAACTCACTTTTAGCTCAAGTGTTTTGATTCTCCATAATTATCATCTTCACACATCATTGCATTCTGATACCTAAATGTTGCATCACTCTATTTTCCATGTAAAAAATGTATCTAAATGTGTTAATAATTGAATTATGCTATGTGTTTATCATGTTTTCTTCCCATTTCTCTTTCTCTTGTCCTTCCCTGCCTTGACTCCCCTCCCCTCCAGCCGTTCAGAACAATGTTCACCAGCTGCAACATCTTTGATAAGTTTGCCTGTCTCTGTTCGACAGGCACCATTCTGTGGAACACCTCCTGGCCTGAAAAAATGAAGAGACATATGAATAAAAAGCATTGTGTTGATTCAAATAGCACTGAATTCAATCTGAATGTTTGCATGGGATTTTCTTGTTTTGCATCTGTATAATCTGTCTTTTTAGCCAAATTTGCAGTTAAAATTAATCTGTAAAAAAAAAAAGGTATGTATTGTGTGTGTATGAGTGTGAATCTTGTACAGTTAAGACTATCGCTGGTGATCAATTCTAAAATGTGTATTACATGGAAGCACAGTGTCATAAAATATAACTCATGAAACAAGATTCCATTTCATCAAAACAGGAACTTTGGGACAAGTCAATGATTATTCTGTTACATTTAATAAATAGCTGGCAATCACCCATACCTGCAAAGGGAACATTGAGAACATTTAAACATTTTTATCCTGATTTGGTTTCTAATACTGTCTGAAAAAATGTTGGATTGTTAAAGGCCAGTGATGGCAGTCTTCAAAAAGTCCAGTTTATCTCAAAGCTACACAGGAAGTTACTGTATTACATATTTAGGTAATTCGCAATGTGAGTTTTGTGTGTGTGATGGATATAACCTTTTGTTATGGATATAAATGTTTCACAGGATACCTCCCTCTACTGGATCCTGAGGCAGAACACCCTCAGAACTGTCCAGTTTAATGGTGAAGTATAGGACAAGCACACATTGTCTACACACCATCACTTTTAGTCTCTGTCACAAACATGACGACACAAAATGCCGCTAAATCTGCTTGTTAATTTTGCTCTGCCAGCCTTCGCCCATTTCTCTGCCTCCATTCTTCTCGCCACCTGTTTTCCCTTTCTTTCCTCACTGTTTGTCTCTTCACTCTTTTCCCTCTCCTCCATGTTGCTGGCATTCCCCTGGGCTTGTGCTATAAGGCGTGGAAGAGGAGCGGAGACAGAGCATTTAGTAATGGCTTCTTAATGGGCTTGTAGACAGCCACATTAGAGCGCACAGGCAGCGGGCGAGGCCGGGCAACGATATGCCAAGCCAGATGCCATGCCAGCTGTGGCACTGCGCTCTCTCACTCACACTCTCATTTGTAATCACATTTCTCATACGGATGGACGCCATGTGCGTTAAAGAGAGAAAGCAGACAGACAACTATTCTCCCTCGCAGTTCATTTTGGAGAATTTTCTTTATATACTTTACTTTTTTCTTCTCTTGTGTCTGACTCTGGAGTCCATGAACACCATGAATTTGTAATCAGTCAATTAGGGTCATGTAGAACCAATAACTAACATGAATACAGTGTAAACAATAATTTATTTTGGGTCAAATAATTGAACTTGGGTTACGGAATCTTTCCCTCCACTTAACTCATGAGAATATAGGAAATGGTTTTAAGCAAAATCCATAGTAAGAAAACTATAAAAAAAATATACTATAAAATGCTGCCTGATCTCACGTGCTATAGTCTGGTCATCAGTATGAGTAAAAGTGCAGAAAATAATAATAATAATAATAAATCACATTACTTATGTAAAAAAAAAATGTTTGGAGGAGGAAACAAAACTGAAGTATGGTTTGGAGCTAAGTTAATAAGAGTAAAAGTTAAGTGAATCTGTGCTGGCTGCAGGAAAGAGAGAGGGAAGAGTATGACGAAGTAAAGATGGCAGAGAGAGGGAGGAGTGATTAAATGAACAGACGATTGAATCAATTAATGAATGTTAATGTGCCACAGTGTAACTAGGGACTGGAATGTCATTGTCAAAGGTCTTATAGGTCTCCAGTAGGGGGTGCCATGTGTCAGTGACTCCTTTCTATGTCAAAGACCTTCATTGGTACAATAGTTGGATGTATATGTGTGTGTGTGTGTGTGTGTGTACGTGCGTGTGTGTGTGTGTGTGTGTGTGTGTGTGTGTGTGTGTGTGTGTGTGCGCATCACCAAATATTGAATAGTCAGAAGGTGGTTCTTTGTTTCCTCATCTGATCTGATCTCGTTCCCACCAAACCAAATTTTCCTGCGTCAGCGATGATAAAGTGTGATGAGGATGAAAAGAGAATCAAGTGTGTGTGTGTGTGTGTGTGTGTGTGTGTGTGTTTCAGTGCGTCTCAAGCCGTGTACGTGTGATTGTGTGTGTGTGTTTATGTATTGGCAGCTGATAGCATTTAAGGTGTTGAAGCCTATACACAGACTGGCGGCCCTTTACATTGTATCGACAGCTGCCAATTGTCAGGCCAATGACTGACAGTTCTGTATTGATGGACGGGACCTGCTGACAGAGAGATGGAGGAGAAACAAAAGGAAACGGAGCACCACTGGTGGAGAGAGGCAAAGGGGAAAGTAAAGAGCAGGATGCTGAGTGGGACCTGTGAAACTTTCTGAAGGTCACAGTAAGAGGACGAAAAAGAGAAGAGATAAATAGAAAAGTCAACATGGGTTCAGATTTGGTTTACATGCAAGCTTTTTTCAAGACGTCGTTTCTGTTCGGGATAACACTGAAAATTGTTGAGCTTTAAAGTCCTGAATCTGTTGAAATCATCCTAAACAGTAAAAATGATGCTTTGTACCTTATGCATTACATATCAGTTCATGTTCAGGTGATTTAATAAGGTTCAATCAGTACAATTGTAGTATATTCTGTTATCAAAGTTTGCTTTTGCTGCTCACACTTTCATTTAAAGCAACATTCAGTATTAGCTGTGAGAAGAGCTAGAAGTGTTTTGTGCATTCCTTATCCTATTAAAGCCAAAAACTCATGCATGTCAAGTCTTTTAAAACCATAAAAATCCAAACAGCCACGACTGACCGAAACCGTCTACTGATCTAAATTGGTTAATACCTGTTGATCCTCTAATCCTATCAATCCATGTCAATAATTGGGGTAAAATGCAGTTTGTCATCTTTTCATGGTCATCACATATGACCCATTTGGACGTTCAGAGGCTCCAAAGTGAACATGGAAAACCCCGTCATCTTCTACAATATTGATTCACCAGTAAAACAATGACAGTGGATGGACACACTGGTTTTATGTTCAGTTAATGATATATTTTACCAAAAAAAAGTAACTTTTTCTTCATTTTTCTCTATTTTTCATATAATAACTTTAATCTGAACTTCTATGAACATCTCCATGATCAGTGAATTAAATGTAGGAAATTATGTTCGCTAAAAACACAAAATACAGAGGATAATGTTAGAATAAATGGTGATGAATCACTTATGAAAGGGTAAATAGACAGAAAAATTCATTTGGGAAATGCTATAAAAGTAGCACTGGGTGGGTCTTTATGGGTTAATGCAGACTAGACCAAACTGAAACTTTTATAACAACAAGTACAGCAATCTTCACAGATCAGTCTTATTCAAATAGTTTTTACTGAGGGATTATTGCTTTTTTTTTTTTTTTTTTTGCTTAAAGGAGTATGAGTTAGGTTTTTTGTTGTTTTTTTGTTGTTTTGTTTTCACAGCGGTAGTATGCAGAGTAGTTTTGGGATCAGCAGCAATCTTTGTGTCTCCTAGTTGACCTTCGCAGCCCATCCCCAATACATACTCCAAAACGTCTTGTAGACACACATACAGTACACACACTTGTGTCTATAGGTCTGTGTTTGTGTGTTGCCTCACCTCAGGAAACTTGTGGCTAATTCCATTAGTGGGAGGAGAGAGTATGTAAATGAGGGTAGACAGCTGGTGGTGAAGGGAGGTTGATGGAGTGAGCCTGGGGGGCCTCAGACCCGCACACAACCACACAGTAATACATGTTCATACATGAGCACATGTTAACGGTACAACGAAATCAAGAATTCCAGATAGAACTTTTCCATGTGTGTGCATGAAAACACAACGCACTCCTGATTTAGAGTTTTAATGGCCATGCATGGTCAGAAAACATGATGTAACTAGTGTTATATGTAGACTGAGAGGCTGCAGCTGGTTGGACAGAAGGATAGAATGGTAAATGTAGATAAAGAAAAGGAAAAGGTTCATGTTGTTGTTTATTATTCCAGAATCACTCCTTTGGCCACTTGCTCTGCTCATACACACACACTCACATGCAGCTAGGTGTTGGTCATAATCCTATTGTGTATCAGCAGTGACCACAGTGCAGGACACTCTCATCACCTGTCACCTCACGCATGTCCACACACAAACACACACACACACACACACACACACACACACACACACACACTATAATCCTATCAGTAACTGTGATGGAATTTAGAGAGGATTTAATGTTTTATAAATCTAACAGCACTTCGAGTTGTGTGTACACATCTGCACTTATCCTCTCTATTCTCTCTACAATTTCTTTCATGTCACTATGATCCTTTTTGTTATTCCTCTGTTGCTCTATACCTGCAGTCTGCACAAAAGCTTATAAAACAACCAACAAGAGTGAGTATCTTATAAATTGGCTACATCTTTTCTTGTCTTTTCTTTTTTTTTTTGGCACAAGTATTTGTAATGTATTTTTTTCCCGTAGGCCAGTTTTGCATAATAATAAAATAACTAGATTAAAGTGAAAGTTACCTGGGACTGAAAATGGCTGCTGGGGAAATGGCTGCACATGGGAGCTTGTGAGGGTAGAGGCTACTAAATTGCCGGGACTGTGCGCAGGTACGCATTAAACTATCCTAAAGCACAGCATGTTAAAACTGTAATTGGGTGGTTTTCCTCTTTAAAGTGAGGTATTGTTGGCTGGATGTGATATACTATGCTTGATTGACAGGAAATGAGAGAGGAGGCCGGGCAGTCTGTCATATTGCTAATGTGATAGGTAATGCCCTGAGGATACACACTCACATACACGCACAACAGAGCGACTGTCTAGCTACGTCCCCCTACACACTTCTACGCACACCTCAGTTTCTCAATCTCCTTTCCGCATACACATGAGCAGTTTGTCATTTTTCCTCCACAAACAGAGCCTCACTTTCTGTAAATCACTCACACACACGCCTTAATACACTCTCTGTTTTTTGGCTGCATGGCATTTTACTGCAGGTTAATAATGAGAGGAGAGGTGTGTGACCCTGTCAGAAGTGTGAGAAACTGACCCAAAGAAATCAGACAGGGGCTGAGACCCCCCCAACCCTGAGGGCAATAAGAGTGTGAGTGGGTGGGTGGGTGTCTGTAATAGACAAAGATATGTGTGTGTGTGTGTATGTGTGTGTCCATCCTCATCTTCTCATGGATGACATATGTGGGGTCATTTACATACTATTACCTTTCTACAGGATAAGTGGCAATCGCACACATACATACACACACCTATTCTACACACACACACACACACACACACACACATACACACACACAGATTGGCCTGGTGTGATGCCCCTGTCAGATGTCAGGATGCAGATGGGTTGGGGGG
>JAPTYQ010000018.1:20629547-20640268 GCA_029814465.1 Ostorhinchus cyanosoma | reverse complement strand
TCAACCCTATTTCTGAGTAATGACACCAGAAAGGTCATTTTGAGTGCTGGCCCTTTAAATGCAAATGAGCCACTTCATGCCCCGCCCCCTCCAGGCTGCGGGCTGTGCTGCTCTGTCCTGTTCAGCCACTTGTGTTCGTTAACAACTGAATATTTAGGTAATCGGGTCAAAGTTTGGACATATTTTCAGCATGATCTACAACCACTGCTGCTGATAAACAATTATGTTGTACTCGGAGAAACGTTCATTAGAATGAGCAAATGTCATGACGCAACTAGTTATAGACGTAGATATCTACTCAATGGAGGGTTCAAATTCAAACTTTATGAACTATTAGGGTCCAAATGCACAAATAAATGAACCGAAGACTAATAAAAGGGGGTTTAGCAAAATATGACCCCTTTAAATGAGAAAGAAAACTGAATAAACCAAACCAAATCACTCCAAATTATCTATTAAAAACAACATATCCAAATTAAGGTCACTAATAAAAATAACATGTTTGCCATTTTTCATCAATACACAACATTTTTTTCCTATAAGTAAAACTTTATTTCTCCAGTCACGCGGTGGTACATACTTGCTGTGTCCAAACAAAGTAGGCATTTATGATTCAGGGCCGACTGTATGTGCAGGCAGACACGCTGTGCCCTACACCCTATGAGCACCTCCACTGTGCCGGCGGTAAGAATATTGTTGGTGGCTGGTGACGATCAGTCCATCTCCATACATTAATCACCACCAATAGAAAGCCCTGACACAGCAGCTACAGCGGTGCCACTGCCCTGCCTAACAAAGCATAGAGCAAGGACATACAGCGCCAACAGCGGAGAGACTGTAAAGAGGAAGAAAGGGGAAAGTGTGTGTGTGTGTGTGTGTGTGTGTGTAGGTGTGTGTGTGTGTGTGTGTGTGTGTGTGTGTTGGGTGAGGAGGCAGGAAAAGAAAGAGAGAGACAGAGTTAGATGGGAAATATGGAAATGTAGAAAGAAAACAATCATGCTTTATATTTCCCCCTCTGTCCTAACCTCTCTCTTTCTCCGTCTCTTTTCCTCTTGTTCTCCTGGTTTTTATTGTTATTACCACGGCAGCGCCATTAGAGAGCTCTACGTTCTTCTCCACTGGAGCAATAAATGAAGAGGGCCTCACTCCTTTTTCCTCCTCATCCTTTCCTTCTCATCCCTTCTTCACCTCCCACTGTTTTCTCCTCAGTGCTCCTCACTTCTCTCCTCCTCTCTCATCCACTGTCGTCTTCTCATTTATTCTCCTTTTTGGCCATTTTTTTTTTTTTTTTAATCTCATTCATTGTTCTCATTTTTTTGTTTCTTTCCTGCTTTCACTTTTTTTTGTTTGTATTCTTATATGTTTTTTTTTCTCGTAGATGTTCAGTTTCTTTCTCCTTTCTACGTTTCACCCACATTTTGTTCTTCCTGTCCTTTTGTTTCTCATATTTTTTTGTCGTCTGATGTGTCATTGCATAAACTGATTCTGAAATGATGATTTGAAGGGAAAAAAAAATCAGAGCTAAAACAACTAATTAAAATTTAATTCACATTTAATTACATGAGCTTAAAACAAAATTTGGTCTTTTTTCCTGATTACTTATTTTTATGTAGTCACAAGAAATGCATTACACTCAACTGCTAAATTGGGCCAATTTAAGACAATTTTTTACCTTCAAAAGATTAACCGGAAACTGTCCCGTTATTGGAGAACTCCCAGAAGCAACGAAATCCAAACATTGGTTCATTGGCTGATGTTTAAACTAACAGACACAGATTATATCAACAAACTTTCATCTTCTTTTTTTTTTTTTTAAGTTTAATTAATGTGATGGCTTGAATTAATTATCAAAATCATGAAGTCAGCAATTAATATAAGACACACAATGAGAAACATCCGCATCGGTGCAGCCCTGTTTGCATTTGTCAGTGTAAAGGCGACTGAACCCTCACTGTCATTGAGTGACAATGTGACTTTTTTAATACAAAACAGCCCATTTTGCATTTTCTGATTTTTGTTCTAGAACAGGAAATCGATTAAGATGACGGTACACACACACACACACACACACACACACACACACTACCTGCAACACAAACCTCATGACCTTATTTCACTTTGTAAAACACATGCACAGCGGATGCAGAGTGCAGTAATACTTGTTAAGGACAGATGTTGCAGCCATGACAAATCACCCCCTGTGATTAATTGCTGATTTGCTCTGAATACAATGGAAACACTCTGGACCATTAATTAGTGGCCCAATGCACAAACACAGCAGTCATCAGCATCAACAGAAGCCTCATCACATTACGTTTCCCTCATGTCATCACTGTTACTGTCATTACTTTGGAGGATGGTCATGTCTTTAACAAAGCATAACATTTAGCTCTTGGTGCAAAGAATAAACACTCTTCTGCTTTACATATTTAAGTCAATTCATTCTCACATTTAAATCAGTGCTCAAGGAAATTTGATCTCACTTACTGATTTGGGTCCAGTGTAAACTAAGCATAAAGTCCTGATGTTTATGCACCATTTGCATGAGACTCTGGTAATTTGTAATAATTGTAGAAGTCGTTTGTGAATCTGCCATGTCCGTAATTTGCAAAGTAAAAATTCCATCCCATTGCGTACCCTATTTCAGCAAATGCAGAGGCCCTGTGTGTACGGATGTCTCTGTGATTCGGTGCGATCTGTAAAATTTGTGTTTCTTCTGCGCTTTTATTTAGCATATCTCCTTTTAAAAATGATGGAGACTGCACCGGTGATTATAAATCAAGGTTTTGGGTATAAATCCAGGGGCTCATATCACTGAAAGAGTAAATGTTTCAGAAGAGTGACATTGGAAAAGATGGATGACATTCATGAATTATTGTAAGGAACATTTTTCTGCTTTCAACAGTTATCTGAAGGTGGAAAAGCCCATGACATGAGAATTAAGGAATAATGTCAGTAAATTTCAATAAAAAAAAAAAACAGACTTTGCTTCTCCCATGTGAACACAGCACATGAAATACAGACGTGGGGGGGTTGATTTCCACGTCATTAAAGGTCCACAGGTCACACTAGTCTGTGCAAATAGGGCTTTAGGTGAGTCATATTCTTATTACCCTTGGATGTTTTTTTAGGCCTTCACCATGGGCCTCTCACCTATAAAATGCTGACACTTCACTCTCATTTATATAAGTTACATTTTTTGCTCTTCTAAATAAACAGCACAGTTGGCTTTTATCCAGATAAATGACACAATTTAAAAACATGCAATTATTGGGACTTTTGAGTCTTATCTGATTTTTTTTTTCTTTTTCTTAGATTTTCTGTTATTGGTGGAGTTTTATTTCTCTCTTGTGAAATTGTAAGTGGTCACTCCCAGCAAACTCAGCAGTTTTAGCATCCAACATGCAAAACATAGAAGTCCATGAGTGAGTGGTCGAAACCATTTAAAACATTATTAACCCATAAAGATCCAAACACCACTGACCAAAACCATCTACTGATCTAAACTGTTTAATACTTTTAGATCCATTAATCCTATTACTACATGTAAATAATTGTCTTAAAATGCAGTTTGTTATCTTTTCATGGTCATCAAATATGACCCATTTGGACGTTCAGAGGCTCCAAAGTTACCATGGAAACACCGTCATCTTCTACAACAGTGTTTCAGCAGTAAAACCCATGGAGTTGGATCAATGACAGTGGAAGGACACACTTGGTTTATGTTCAGTTAATGATATATTTTCCAAAAAAAAAAAAACCTTACTTTTTCTTCAGTTTTCTCTATTTTTCATATAATAACCCTCAATTTTAATCTGACTTTTAATGAAAATCTACATGATCGGTTCATTAAATATAGGAAAATACTGGCTTTATACTTAAAAATGCCAAATACAGAGCATGATGTTAAATGGTATAAATAAATGGTGATAAATCCCTTAAGAAAGATTTAAAATAGAGAAAAATTCATTTGGGAACTGCTACCAAAGTAGCACTGGGTCTTTAGGGGTTAAGGTTTTCTGCACAAAATAACACTTTACTCAGATACAGCACTCATGATTGCATAGGTTTTGTTTGTTTTTTTATTTATACACTACTTGTGTTTTATAAGTAAATCTTTTTTATCAGTAAAATACATGCAAAATGATATACAGTACATGTAGGTTTATTATTGTACAACATTATGGTTTTAAAGTCTGTCACAAAAAAAAAAGCTAATTTACAAAGATCTTAGTATTTTGTATATTTCAATATACTTTCAATGCTTCAAAAACTCGAAGTTTAAAGCAGACACGGCTGCAGACTGAGGTACAACTCTGCAAAGTTAACAGACTGACATAATTGTGAACTCATGTTGTGAGAAAAAACGACTAATTGACACAAGGTCCATAAAACGCAGAGAGCTTCACATTTAGAGTGAATCACAGCCAACACCACGCAGGGATTCATAGGAGGACTTTGAAGTCAGCTGCCCTATCGAGTACGCCACATAGTATGAGATGAGACACAGACACAGCATGCAGACAGAACCACACAGAGGACAGAGATGTAAGGTGAGTAAAAGAATATACTGTATGGAGATGTAAGGGGTGAGACAAGGTGGGAAGACATGTGAGGTGGGGGATCAGAGAGGAGATGCCAAGACTGGAGGACAGTGAGTGTCAAACAAGGACGGAACGAGGGTGGAGGCAACAACGGGTGGCAGCAAGGAGAGCTGGAAAGTCCTTAATAAATCCAACACAGCGCTTTAACTGCAATAGAAACGTGGTTAGTATCTGTGTTCAGCTTCAATCTGATGGAAAATATTTGTTGTCAAAAAGTAGCAGACGAAAACTGTTAAAGTGACATTACTTTTTAGTCACATTCGTACGTACATATCACACTGCAAAAATCTAAATGTTACCAAGTTTCTAGTCAAAATATCTCATCTCACTTAAAATAAGACATAATCACCTAAAGAGTAACTTTTCAGTGAGATATAAGAACTGATTTTTAGACAATAGATCTGGAAAATCTTATTCCAAGAATTGGCAGAATTTTTTGTTCAAATTAAGCAAAACAATCTTTATCTAAGCAAAAAAAAAATCTACCAATGGAACAAGTGAAAATGATCTTGATAAGAGTTTTTCCAGATCTATTGTCTAAAACTAAGTTCTTATATCTCACTGAAAAGTTACTCTTTAGGTCTTTATGTTTTATTTTAAGTGTGATGAGATATTTGGACTAGAAATGAGAAAAATACACTAAGTAAGATTTAGATTTTTTCAGTGTATACATCCAGAGAATTCCACCCAACATGTCAAAGGCTTTGTAAAGTTAGCACTAATACCTTCAGTGAAATACTTAAGGGTGCATTGTATGTTCTCATTTCCCTAAAATGTATATATATTTTTAAATGTATTTCTTATTACTATAACTTTGTTAAATACTTAATTCTGATTGGTGCTTTTCTGGCTTCACATTGACTTTGACAGTTAAGATGTTTTAAGGATTACAGTTTGAAAAAGAGGACAGGATCAAGATGTTCACTTTCTCTATTAAGGGCCCATGGCTGGGAGCGGAAATCTGCCTCTACAGATGAGAAAGTTGTTAAACTTCACAGAGCGTGGTAAAACTGAAAGTCCTTGAGTAGAAGGCGATGGAGAAGAAGCGATAGCATGATGAGAGGTGAGAGGGAGAAGAATTTGTGGTAATGGGGATTTGAAAAGGAGTTTTAAAAGTCCCTCCAGTAAAAGTAACAGTTTGTGGAGACTGTGGAAAAATGATCTGTATGTGTTGGCAACTGCCTTATGAAAACACATCAGCCTCGCAGACAAAATCTAAATAGCAGATAGCGGTGGCGGGTAGATGGGGGCACGATTAACAAGTCTATACCTGCTCTAAGACAACGACAATGTGCTAACATTTTACTGACACATCAGGCAGACAGACAAATGGAAAGGAGGGAGGGGAAGAAAGGGGGGGATGCCAAGGTCAAGGTCAATAAATCAATGAGATATTTTAGGAAGAAACTATTATTTGTAACACAGGCGTGCACTTTTACATGTACGTAACACGCTTTTGCATGTTTTGATCATGTAATTGTCTTCTGTTTGAAAATATGCTCACTGGTACAGTCAATCTACAGGTTTCCAGATCTGTTCCACTGCCTCCTCTCTCTTCCAAAACGCTCGACCAGCTGGTTATTTTGGGTTCTTGATAGGAAGTGCTGCTTCTCACCTGACGTCCCTCAGACATGGATTCATTACTGAGCCCGACGCCACCAGGATGCTGCCTGTGTGTCTCATGTAACTCAGCTCAGGGCAATCAGTTGTTTGGGAAATTGCTGAGAGAGGTGTAATATACTCCCTGCTCATTGTAATTTTCAGTCTTTTCTACAGTGATTCTGTTTTTTTGTGTTTTTTTTTTTTTTTTTTAAGACATCATGTTTTGTTTCATTATTTTTGACCTCCTTCTTCCTTTTCTGTCCGGTGAAAAAAACAAGAATCAGAACTGGATTTTCACCACAGAATTGGTTTCGTTTTCTGAACACATTGAAACAAATCTCAGGCAGCCACCATGGATATTGTAGGAAACTAATATATCAGCTCACATGTTTAGTCAGCACAGGTGGACATGCAACTCAACCCCACACACATAGTAGAGGTTATTGTAACAGGAGTTTATTTTATATTTAACTTTTTAATAGGGGTGTGCATGAATAATTGATTAGTCAAAATGGAAACCATAGTCAACAATTTTTTTTAAGACTTCTTTTTATTTAGGATGAGGTAAAGGGGTAGAAGGAGATCTGGGTTTTACTGAATAGAGCCACAGAACATTTCATGATGACACAGTTCACGTCTGAGTGCTGTATATGTTAACTCTGTAAAGCCTGAACCATTAAATCACTGACACAAAATTCCAGTTCTTTGAAACTGGAGCCTTTATTCTTCCTTCTGAACAATCAAAACAAATTTTTTTTCCAAATCTAAATTTTAATTATGTATCATATTTGATACATCAGGTCTCACTGCATGAATATTATTATTTTTGAACAAACAAAAACAACACAAACATGTCTAACAAATTCCTTTTCTAAATTGTCCAAGTTCTGCCTCCTTCCTCATTAATGAGAGTCTTGTCGTGTCACTAGAAAGGCCTCTGGTGAATGAATTCCTCCCCCTGGTGGTTTATCTGTGTATTGCATGTATCTAATTATACACATCAGGCTTTTCAAGAAAAAAAAAATCACACTGACTATGTAGAAGCCTTCAAAACTCATGTATGAAAATATGATACATTAGATATTATAGGATTAAGAAAGTGTTTCAAGATACTAAATAGTCTATTTATGATTCACACATTTTTCTGGTGGGTTCATTTATTTAAAAGTTTTATTTATGTAAAAGTGACATCATGACTGAAATTGCCTGGATTATTTGACTTAAAATGCTCGCTTGTCATGTTTTGTTTTTTCATATGTACATTAAAAGATACAGTGCATTGAAATATCTCAGATACACTATAAATACGTTTCATTAAATGCATGAGAAACAGATACTGTAATAACAAGCTCCAGTTTGGTGCTGTTGAACTTCTGACTTGTAATCGGGGGGGAGGAAAAACTTGCACATTCATTTACTTTAATCTATCAGACACTTTTGACAAAAACTAAAAAAAACTTGCAAACTGGACAACAACTAATTTGGCCTGAAATGATGTGTGTATCCTCTTTGGACAAATAAATAAATATATGTTAATTGCTTTAAATGTTCAAAGATTTTATAATAAGATGTCATTTAAATCCAGTTGTAGTCTAGTAGGCCAAAATCCTGTCTCTACTCAAAGGCCTGTTCCACAAAACCACGACTGGGACGAGCGACCACAGACTTCTCTAAGCATGGATATGGGTTTAGTGGAGAGTGGAGCTGAAGTGGCTGGTCTGAGCTAGCGCTTCCCTCCACTGCCCTACAGCCTGTGAGCAACAGGGAGCCGGTGGAAGCACATTGTCTGCAGTGAGCGTTCTCGGTTTTCCTCTTGAATCCGCGAGCTTTCCCCCACTAATCCCTCCTCTCTAACCTTTGTGTCTTTCTACTATAGCTCCTCTACATGTCTTTTTTTTTTTTTTTTTTTCTTCGCTTGCTCCCTCCCTCCCTGCTTAGTCTCTGGCGTCTCCCTCAGTGCCCCCAGTGAGAGCAGCTAAAATTAAGTGGTGCCACTTCTCAATGACACTTTAATGATAGCACCGCTGCTCTGCACACAGAGAGACAGGAGAGGTATGAGCATCTGCTAAAGATAGGCCCCTCAGACACAAACACACAATATACACATACACACACACTCACACTCACACACACTCACACGTCCAAACGAGTGAGCCTCCCTTTGTCTCGTCTGCCACGGGGACTGTGGGGGACGGGTGGAGTCTAATTAAGAGCGTCCGTAGGGAGACGTTTGTGTATGTGTGTGTATGTCTGTGTGTGTCATTCCAGCTTGGCATCACCATCACCTGCCTGGCACTGCCATTATGGTTGGCATGTGAGAGAGCGAGAGAGAGAGAGAGAGAGAGAGTCATGGATAGATTAAGACACAGTGTTGCGTTTAGTTGAATTAACATCGAAAAGAGGCGCAAAGTGAAAGAATGCACAAAGTTTGCTCTTCCTTCAACATAAATTCTATTTTGGGAGTCTTTATCAGTTAAAAAGTTTCAAAAGAAAAGCATTCACTGTCTCATCTGACCGTTTAAGACTGTTTTTTGGTATTATTGCCAGTGATTTATGTGCAAATGTGTGGTCATTTATTACTTATATTGATGGAGTATTTATCTGTTTTTGCAATTATTTTTTGAGGACAACCTGCAGACCCCCATGGCATGAATAAAAAAAATAAATAAATCAGGTGGTTAAGGCTCATTTCAACCTTTTAACATCCACAAGGTCACCAGAAACCATTTTAAGGGTTAGGGTTAGGTTATATTTGAGCCATTTTTGAGCCTTACAAGCTGAGGCCTTATTGCAGCCATCCACATTCATTTCCAGCCCTGGTCCTTTTGCTTCATGTCATTCCATCTTTCCCCTGGCTTTCTGTAACTTTTCTAAAAAATAAAATAAAAGTGTAAAAATACAGTATGAATTAAGCATTGTAAGATTAAGGTTAAATTTAAGGTAAGAGGATTTCACAAACTGAAAGTCTAAACGAGGTTCAGGTTGGTTTCTCATATTCTATACAAAGTAATCCTGTTACTTTTGCGTTTTCTTTAATGTGTGCTGCATCTACTTACGCTTTGTATTGACCGGTCTGATACTTTCATGCTGTTAAAGCTGCAGAAACCAAAATCAGTGGGTAAAACATGAAAATACAAATCAAAAAACTAAATGCTAGATAGTTTAACTGGTGAAACACTGTTGTAGAAGATGACTGTGGTAACCATGGTAACTACGGAGCCTCTGAACGTCCAAATGGGTCAAATCTGATGACCACGAAAAGATAACAAACTGCATTTTACAGCAATTATTTACATGTATAAATATGCTGCCAAAGTTTCATGCCACTGTATATGTGACCCCACTTCAAAGCTTTCATACTGAGATGCATTGGACAGAATCTAATCAGCTGTAAATGACATATTTAATCCTTGTACCTGTCTGAAAGTACCTGTGATCAGCCAAAATTGGAGCATGGCAGGGATTTTCTACAGCAATATTAAGAAATAATTAAAATCTCCTGAAAGGTAACAGTGGAAATTTTGCCCAGTAATTCCAAAAACTATCGAGTGCTGATGCTTTAATTTGGTTCATTTTCGATTCTTTTCTGTGTTCCATTAGTTTTGCAGCCTTTTTTTTTTGTTTATTGGCAATAATATCTTTGCTTAACTGTGATTTGGTCTCCTTCTGAGCCATCTAGTGAGTGTTTTGACACTGTAAATGAACTGAGGTATGGTTCAGTGTGATGTAGAACGCCATAATGTTTTAGAGTTGGACTAATATTTGGCTTTTTTGTCTAAACTGTGGTTCGGGGGAGGTTTCACACCTACAAATGTGGTTCAAATCAAACTGAAAAGTCCTCCTCAGTCAATGAAATGTCCCTTAAATGCATGAAAACGCACCGTGTGTGTGTGTGTGTGTGTGTGTGTGTGTGTGTGTGTGTGTGTGTGTGTGTGTGTGTGTGTGGTTAGGCTGCTCAGAGCCACCTGGTAATGAAGTTCCAACATGTTCTTAATGTTGTCAGCATTAAGCAAGTGGTTGATCAATTAGCCCACTACTACCCTTACAGCATCAATACTGTGTCGATATTGTAACATTAACCACCAAAACACCGGTAATCACATAACACAGAATGTTAATGCAACCCCAGGTAGTTTGACACAAACAAAGCTCTTTCTTCATCTCTAATCTGCAGTTTTATATATGTAGTGGACTGATGTGTTATGATGTGACAGCATTTATTCCTGAAAATGGAAAGAAAAAACACTTCTAAGCGTATGTGTGTGTGTTTGTTAAGGTTATGGTCAGGTCAAAGATGCAGCTGTAGGGAAGATTGCCAAGTGACATTTTAAGACAACCTCCCCCACCCCTCCTTAACACACACATAGACACACACCCACTGGGGTCTGAGTGGACTAGACAGGCCATCAGCAGTGTAATGCCCCCACCCTGACTGGCACTGCAAACACACACACACACACACACACACACACACACACACACACACACACACACACACACACACACACACACACA
>JAPTYQ010000018.1:20597316-20611754 GCA_029814465.1 Ostorhinchus cyanosoma | reverse complement strand
CGCAGGGTTCCGTTTGAGGTACCCCCTTTCTATCATCCCTCCAGCCTGCCGCTAACCCCTCTGCTGCTAATTTCATCCCAGGGATTAGCCCCCGCTTGCTTGTCTATCTTGTAGGCTAATATTTCTGGGGGGTGAAATGGTGAAATATCTCCTTCTTCTACTTATAATAGGACTTACTGAGCTGGGCTGGGGCATGCATGTGGCTCCCTCATTCCCACCCTCCCTGCTCCTGCTCAGAGATGGAGAAAGAGGGTTAAAAAAAGGAGATGAGGAGAGAGTGAAAGAACACCCCGGGAAGTGCCGTTGCTGCGACGCCAGTCCTACCGGGAAGTGACCGCGGAGAAGGAGTGAAGGTGAAAGTGAAAGCGGCGCGTGGCGGCACAGCGCTCTGGTACCTACCTGCAGGGCAATGCAAGCTGTTTTCTTTATGCATAAAAGAGAAGGAGGGAGGGAGGGAGGGAGAGGAGAGGAGGGAGGAGAGACTGCACGCTGCATATCCACACCGAATCTTTTGTCTAACTATCTGTCTGATATTCTGTAAGGCCCACCTGTCTCTGTCTTACTCTGTGACTCTTATCAAAACTTCATTGTAAGGAACTGCCATCATTTGAGGCCCCATGAAAAAAAAAAAAAAAAAAAAAGCACTTAGGCCCCACCATTGCAAAGCCTAAAAACACTGTTCTGCAATATTCTGCTTACAAGAGATTTTATGATAGCAAGATTTGTGAGATAGGTGCATATGTATATTTTTATCATAACAGTATTCGATTTATTTACGCTGAGAAACAAATACAAACACTGACAATTTTTTTAAAAAAAAGAAAAAAAGACTATTATTTTATTATTTTCTGGGGCCTCTGTCACTTTTCCAGCACCCCTGACTGCCACCATGTCAGTCATTTATTATTCCTAGTTTCAATATTAAAGGACAATAATTCTGCTGATGCAAAATAAAACATAAAAAGTCTATTTTGGCCCCATGTTTTTTTTGTTGTTTTTTTTTTACATCTGTCAATGTAGTTAAAACAGCACTTAAAAAAAAACTACTGTGGCAGTTTTCTTGATATTTGGGGAAAGGACAGGGCTCAGGTTAAAAGATGAAACCCTTTCAGTTTTAGAGGCAGATTCATAAAAAGGGCCTGAGACTGGAAGAACATTTCACTTTCTTTAACACTGGGAAACTTTGGTATAACTTCAGACATTAGAGGACATACCAGAATGACAATGGTCAGTTAAAAAAAAGAAACAAACCAAAACATAAATACCCTCCAAATGCCATTGCTTGACAAATTATTACCATTGTTATCATGTCACTTACACTAACCTGTGACATAATTTGTAGTTTGTTAGAGGTTTAATTAGAATGCACCATTGTCTCACCTCTTTTTTGCCTTACTGAATGCTGATATATAATGTTTAAATCATAGGATGCATAAATATCACACACATTTGTTTTCTCAGATTGCACCCAGCCTTTACAGTCCCTTAAAACCCTCCATCTTGTACATGTCCGTCCATCTGCGTGTGCATGCATACATGTTTGTCTGTTCGTATACTAAATGACCTATAGCCCTCTGTCTCTCACACACTCCTCTCCATCACTCCTGCCTCTCATTACAGCTGCGGAACCCCAGTCTGTCACGTAATTAAAGGCAAAGTTATAAATGACCAGCAGGCCAAAAGCCATATTTCACAGGTGGCCGCATATTTATTTATAATTTTTCACCTTTAAATGTGTTTCTTATGCAAATGAGAGCCAGGACACTTTTCAATTAACTTTGGGGGCCAGTCCCTCTAAGACCTGCAGAAGCTTGTTATTGAAAATAGAGTATTTTTGTTATCAGCCATAAATTATTCTGGTGCGTCAAAGAAATTGCAAGATGTAATGTATGGGCCTGTATTTAGTGCGACCAGAGGTGGCTGGTGTGTCCCCTCCCTTAAGGACTTCGCAATTGCTTTTTTGGCAAATGACAGTTTTTTCATTCTCCAACAGGTGTATAGAAATGATGAACCTCCCCTGATTTTGCTCTCCCAAATTCTCCCTCTGACTGGCCTGTGCACATGCACTGACACTGCAGGGCAGTTTAGCGGTATATTATATGAACACTTGGCAGGCAAGTATGTAGGTAGGTATGGTTCTTTTATGGTGACAGACAGATAGTGTCCCCCTCTGCCTCATTTTCTCCTTAATTGACCCGCTGAGGGAAGGCAGTGGAGCGACTCCACTATACAATCACCTCAGGGAGAGGTACAGAAAGAAGGTTCACCCGTGCTGACTCTCCGCTGGCAGAGTGAGGAAAATAGAAAGTTAAGCAGTGGAGGTATAAAAAGACAGAGTAGGTGTAAACTGGGGAAGAACATGTGTTTTTCTTGCCATCCTGTCCCATCAGTAGCCCCTCACAGTATGTGAGATGTGTAAGATATGCTTTGAGGTATGCATGTGTGCACTCACAAGTGTGCATTTGTTAGGATGTGTGTGCAGCTGTGCCCTCTCCCTGGTGCGTAAAAAACGTCCATTAATTGAATTCCCCCTAATTTCCCGTCAACCTCGCCTTGCAGAGCGAGACGCGTGCCTGCCAGCCGCGAATCGCCACACTTCAGGTATGGTGGATAATGGAGGATGACATTTCTGTCTCACCATGCCTCGGGGCAGCATGTGATACATGGCTTCCTCTATGAAGGTTAAACTCAGCTAACCTGCCTTTGGCGTTTCATTACCCACTTGTTAAATACTCTTTTGGTAATAAAATGATTAAAAATTTTATTGCTTCTCTCAAATGAGGCCTCTTTTCAAAGGGATTTAATGACTTTGGAGATGGATACATATGTGTGTGTGTTTTTGTGTGCACGTGTGCAGTTTGTGTGTGTAAGTATGTTATGTGTGTGTCCAGACAAGTGCATCTCCAGTTAGGCACGACCAGCGTGTAAAAACCTAATGAGAGTGATATGCTTTACAGCGAAACCACCATTATTCTCAGCCAAACGACCTGGGCCGTCATTATGTGTAAAGTAGCAATACCTTTTCCCTCTGCCGGGGCACATTCAAATAGACATGTTTTACATACAGCTCAGTCTGTGTCTTGAAGCGAAGTGAAGTATTTATACTAAAATGAATGGGCCTGACTATTTTTACATCACAAGTTAAGCACCGTGGCTATAGCAACGGGACATAAAATATTATATTCAACCCATTAACAGGAACTACAAGCCTTTCCTAGGCCAATATGGCTCCACAGCGACTTAGCAAATCACACCCAGTGTCATTTTGGTTGTAAAATTAGCAGTAAAGGGACTTGAGAAACTCATCTCAAAAACCCAATAAACCAGTTTCTTAAGGTTTGAGGAAAGAAACAGATATTGGTCATGAGGATCTGTTTTAAGGCCCCCCCAAAATTCAGAAGAAATACAGTTCAGTGCATATACTAGAAATCAAACAATTGAGTTTTAATTGATGAAGATGCTGTATAGTCAGCTGGTTATGTTTGGTTTGGGTTGGTTTGAATAAAGACTTACCAAGTACAACACAAAAGAAAAGCTTTGGCCTAGCTTAAAGTAAAAAATATATCACGTCAGCCGGGGGTTTCCCAGATTAGCCTCCATCCCTGTTGGGTCTTTGGGTCCCAATCAGTTTTGTTGGGGCTCATTGTTGTACTGCAGCTGCCCTCGCAGAACCCTCGCAGCAAACACACACACACACACACACACACACACACACACACACACACACACACACACACTTTTAATAAATGGCTAGGTCCCCCTCCCTTGGGCCAGAGGAGTCGGTGCTGGCCGGTTCATCTGATATATCATGGCAGCCTGCTCTGCTTTGCTCCACTGGACCCTGTCCAACACCTGTTCTCCCATCAGGGGATGTTGTGTTGGCGTGGCATGGCTATGCCACTGTACAGATTGGCACTGCCCAGTTGGGGCAGCAGCAAGGATGAAGTATGAGACTCCCAGTGACAAAATGTAAGCTGTAATTAGGAGGGAGGACCACAGTGGAAATGGTTATGGCATTTATAAATATGCTCTGCATTTTATGATTTGGATGTCACTTCCAGGATCATCTGCATTCACCCTGTGCTCATAAAGCTTTCAGTGTAATAAAATAACCATATTTTAGCTCAAATCTAAGCTTTCACTTACATCATAACGGTGGACATACAAAATCTTAAATGTAGCAGGTAAGGATAAATTACATGAAGTGTTCTTGTCCTATTCTATATTTCTAAATAAGTGATGTAGATGTTGACGGGCTGGTGTACAGATGTCTCAGCGAAGTGAGTGTGTGAAGGTGTGTTGAATGAGAAATGAACATTTATGAGACTGGGTCATTTTGTCACATAAAGTATAAGTGAGGGGAAAGTGTAAACTAAATATGTCGAATACTGGAGTGATATTATTTTCAAATCTTAACATTAATGCTTACTATATGAATCCATTTCTGACTGTATTTGCTGTAAAATGACATTTGTTGTGAGACATTAAGTTTTGGAGATAATTTTAGATGACCATGAAAAAGTGGTGAAAACATTTGTCATGAATGTGAACATATAATGTCAAAAATCCATCTACCATCAATATTCCAAAATCAAAAGGTCATTTTAGGGACTATTATACTGAATTTCTATTTAAAAATCATTGCTGGTCCAATAAATTAATTTCCTAGTAATTTACAACAACAAAAACAAAAAGATTAAATCCGCAATTTTTGTAGTTCATTGTGTTTATCTATTTCCTTGTAGGCTGAAACATTAAAAAAAGTTGCTTTGGTTTTGTTCTTTGTTTTAGTCAGTGTTGCAGTAACACGCTCCTGTCTGTCGCGTGTGTAAGTCCATGTTCTGTCCAGTAGAGGGCGACAGACATCTGGAAATCACCTGTGTAAATATAGAACCATGTGGAGGGAAGCTTCATCCCAGCATCCAGAGTTTATCTACAACAAAATGTACTTCCAGATTAATTATTTACTTAGTTTCAGATTAATGTTTCTGCTGTGAATATGTGGAAGCTGTGTTGCAGTTTATTGCTGTAGATGTTTAAAGCTGAACTGATTTTAAACACATTCCTTTGTGTTGTATTCTTCATAATGCTTTCTATCACCCCACATTTCTGACTGTCCTGCAAGAAGCATTTACCTCTTACAAAAAAATAAAAAATCTGAAAAAAATCAGAAAAACAGCCATCTTTCCAGTGTATGACTGTGCAGGGGAACTTCAACTGATTGTGTAACTGAAGAAAAAACATCCTCCATCAGTTCATCTCAAGCTTTTAAGTTCAACACAGTTGGGAATATTATATCAGAGTGTCAATATATCTAAGAAGTAACTAGAGCTCTCAGACAAATGCAGTCGAATATAAACTCCAGTATTTGCCTCTGTACTGTATTGAGGCAGCTGTACACTGTAAACCCCCCAAAAATTAGCAGAAGTCAAAAAAGTGATGCAATCAGTTACCACATTTATTCTGAGATCATAAACTCAAACATCTGACTATATCAGAGCTTAAATATTTGGAGTTTAGATTAAATGTTCTTTTAAATTATGAGTAAATTAAACTTCCAATTCGGCCAACTCAAAAATTGTCAGAATATGGTACTCAGAGTAATCATTTATTTTTCTCATTACAATAATTCAACACAACTTGGAAACTTCAAATTTGAAAACTCAGGATCTCGTGTGTTTAAAAATCCATATCTATTGGATTCTGAATATGTAAGATGCAATGTCTCATTCTCATTTTTTTTTTTTTTAAACGTTGCCCAGTGTAATTTAATTAAATGTAACTGAACTATGTTTTCATGCAGGGGATGGACACATTATCTAACTATATTTGTTACAGATTACATTACCTGACTTGAATTGTGACAATATTCTTTCTATTCTTTGTGAAACTATTAATTTTTTTGAAAACAGCAAAAATATCGTTCTGCCTACAGGTTTGACTCATGGTGTCACATTAATAAATAATAAAAATAAAAAGTCCAATAGATGTTGTACAACTGACACATTAACCTAAATACACATTAACACAAACCCCACTTGAACCCCTGCACATAAAACAGAACACAATTAGTAAAATGTCCAGTTCCCAAAATGCAACACACTAGAGCCAGCCAATTATTAGGATCGAAGAGATGATGTAACAACCAGTGTCCCCGCCCCATTTCGCCATTTTGAACTTACAAGCCTAACAGTGTGTCACCGATTAATGAACACTGGCCAATGTATGAACTGTTTTGCTGCAGAGATTTTTTTTTTTTTAAAGTAACTATTAGTTAATTATTTTAAGTTGCAGTAACACAAATCTGCAAAAATTTCACACTAATCAAAAATTACAAGTTTAATAAAGACAGAAAATTTTAAGTTTACTTATTCCAATTAATTATTGTGAACATTCAGGTTTACAGTGTATAAAATTGTGTAAAATAGAAGTAATGAATTAGGCTAAATACTTACAATTGTAGTTAACCCATAAAGACCCAACGCTACTTTTATGGCAGTTCCCAAATGAATTTTTCTCTATATTTAACATTTCTTAACTGATTTATCACCATTGATTGTAACATTATCTTCCTGATCATATAGATGTTCATTAAAGCTCAGATTACAGGTAAGGGTTATCAAATCAAATGTTATTTATTTAGTGCCAAATCATAACAAAAGTCATCTGATGACACTTTGCATATCGTCCTGAGACCCAGCAATGCATTTTTGTCCCCTACAGAGGACAGTGGACAGTATTTTTTAAGTTTGACAGTTTTACTTAAAAAATGCTGCCCACTGCAAAGGACATTCCATTAAAAATAAATAAATGAAAATAATTCTAAAAAAAAATGTATCTGAAAAAAAAACTTACATTATGCAGTTTCCAATCAAGACAATTGTTTAATTTAAAAAAGCACAAACTTTCCCTTTCCTAGGTCTCAGGAGGATATAGAGCCGGTTGGAACCAGACACACAAGCCAAATTTACAGAAACTCAACAGAATCCTCCAGGATCAAACACTTGTGACAGGTGACAGAGGAAGGAAAAACTGCCTTTTAACAGGCAGAAACCTGGAGCAGACCCCAACTCCTGGAGGATGGACGTCTGCCTCAAACAGGTGGGGTTAAAGAGAGTGTAAAGGAGGTTATTAAAGGAGAAACTGAACTAACAACATAAACTCAGTGTCTCCATCCACTGTCATTGATTCAACTCCATGGGTTTTACTGGTGAATCAATGCTGCAGAAGATGATGGTGTTTCCACGGTAACTACGGAGCCTCCGAACATCCAAATGGGTCATATCTGATGACCATGAAAAGATGAATAACTGTATTTTACACCAGTTATTTACATATATTGCCAGGATTAGTGGATGAACAGGTATTAAACAGTTTAGATCAGTATGAGTTCAGTCAACAGCAGCTGTTTGGGTCTTTATGGGTTAAGAATCCAAGGTGAGTTAAAGTACTGTTGACCATAAAGCTGGAATAAAACATTTTTACCTCTTTCCATAATATGATTATGATTATGTCATTCTTGGGTCTCATGTAATCATTGTACCTGGTCAAAGGTGATTACTGATGTGTGAAAATAAGACAAAAAAACAAAAAAAAAATACAGGAATGTGTCTGAAAACAAAATTATTCCCATAGGCGACAGTAGATAAATGTACTAGCAGAACAACTTTGAAGCTCTGTGGCAGTGATCCAATACCTCTGTGAACACTATTCTTCCAAAGACATTGCACTGTTGTATAAAGTCACACTTTAGTAGAAGTACAGGTACGCTACCAAAAAAGGACTTAGAAGTTCAAGTCACCAACTGAAATGCTTCTCAAGTTAAAGTCTTCAAGTATAATATTTACTGTACTTAAGTATATCAAATAATCTACAAAGTGCAAGTAAATGTGAAGTCATATATTGAATATTACACTTCAGCTCATATCAACAGATTGCAGACAGGTTGAGTAAGGACCGTCGTTTGCACATGCGCATTACGTGATTAGGACCAATGACAAATCAGCTTCCTGACTTTGTTGCAGTCACCGGTAATCTCAGCAGTGAAAACACCGAACTTCATTTATTTATTTATTTATTTATTTATTTGTATTTATTTTATTTTAGTTTAGTTTAGTTTTTGTAACGAGTAACTATACTGTGCGCTAAAAATGTATGGGAGTAGAAGTATGCAGGTGAGTTAGGAGATGTAGTGAATTAAAAAGAATCAAATATACTCAGTAAAGTACAAATTCTCTCAAAATATACTTAAGTACAGTAGTGAAGTTACTTGGTTTCTTTACAACACAGTGTTTAATGCAAACTCTCCTGTTAACCCAGAAAAACCCAAACATCCATCACCGACCAAAAGCATCTACTGATCTAAACTATTCATCCACTAATTCTATCAAAACATGTAAATAATTGGTGTAAAATGCAGTTATTCATCTTTTCATGACCCGTTTGGACGTTCAGAGGCTCCTGTAGTTACCATGGAAACACCGTCATCTTCTACAACATTGATCCACCAGTAAAACCCATGGAGTTGGATCAATGACAGTGGATGGACACACTGGGTTTATGTTCAGTTCATGATAGATTTGACTGAAAAAGTCACGTTTCTCTCTTTTGATGTAAAAAAAAAAATTAGTCTGAGTTTTTATGAACGTTTTAATGATCAGTAAATTAAATACTTGAAAATACCTGATTTATACTCATAAAATGCAGAATACAGAGGATAATATAATAACAAATGGTGATACGTAAAGAAAAGTTGGATATAGAGAAAAGTCACACAAAAATAACGCTGAGTCTTTAAGGGGTTCATGTTTAGTTTTGCTGAAATTACTGAGAACATTCACATCATTTTCAGGCTGCTTTTCCAACCATTCATTGGCCCCTGGTGCCTCCAGACGGGCTCCTGGATCAGATCTTTCCTATCCGACTACAGATTTGCAGAGATCTGAGTTGCCTAGATCAGCAAAAGCAAAGAAAAACACCTAAAACCACAAACTCTGCTCTCAGTTTGCTGGTGGATCAGTGTAAACCCACTCATCATGATGGTAAATGCAGATGCTTTTCCACTGATGCATCGCAGATCTGATTCTAATATGATACTGTTGATGTCCTGCATTGATTGAAGGAGGGGGTCCTGAGCAGCATGTGGCACAAAGCGCCCCCGGACACAGCATTGTTGCAGAGCAGGGGCTGGGGGAGGGGGAGGGCCGATCCTCGAGGAGCAGAGGTGATGACACACGCGACACGTAGTCCCGCCGGAGGTTTCGAGCTGGAGACATGGTGACTGCAGACTGGATCAACTGGCAAGCTTTTCTTTCAGACTAGATCCTGCGTGAATCCTGCAACTCCACAGAGGTAAGAACCACAGCGGGTTCGTCCGTTTATCTGTGCATTTGCAGCTCTGTTCCTTAGGTTTGTGTTCCTGGAGCCTCTGCAGACCTCTGCTCCACTGATGCTCAACAAACAACACAACCATCCGACAAACTTTCAGACAAAGGTGTAAAAGGCTTGGACTGTCTTTTAGGATGGATATGACTGCTTCACTTGACTAATGTTTTTAGCCTACATTTGTTGCTTTATTTATTTTTTTGTGACATGAGGTTGTTTTCCAGATTTATAAAAACATATTTTATAGCCAGCCCATCTGTCGATGAATAATATTAAACGTTCGTTTTCTAATTGTCTTGTGTTGCTTTTATGTAAATCCATGCATACATGCGTTTGTGTTTTCTTTTCTCGCTGTGTAAACTTTTAGGATGCAGTTTGTTGATTAGAAAACACAGATCCAGTAGATTAGGTGACTGTATTTGGAGATAATTATTCAAATCTAACATTTTTAGACTCGACATACTTAAAAAAAAAAAAAAACAAAGACTGTTTGTGAGTTGTTATTCATGAACAAGTAATTAAGTTCACAATGTAAATGTTTTTTTAAACCAGTAAAACAAATTAATATAATGAATTAAGAAAAGGAAAAATAAAGCTCATGCAGTGGGCTTTAACATGTCATTTTATTTCTGTCTCATGCTGCTCTTTTTAAGATTAAATTCTGAGTTATATGGAAGTCTCACATTACATTTTATTTCAGGTTTAATTGATTTTAAATGCTCCTGATGCAAGCACTCATCATGACACCTTGATGAGATTAACTGTATTAATCCTCTAAAGGAAGTAAATCATGCTCAGTGCACAGATACAGTTTACATTTGCTCTAAACCAACAGAGTGGAAGTGCTGCTGGGTCTTCTTGGTGATTATCCACAGGTGCTCTGTGAAAACTTGTGGTGTATCTTACTTTGAAGTCAAGAAAAATCCACATTAACATGCAAGATTTCAAAAAATATTCCAAGGCACACTGTAAGATTTGTGCAAAAATAAAATGCTTTTATTTCTAGAAATATCTTTAAAATATATTTAAAGGATATTTTAATGTGGATTTTTCTTGACTTCAGTTTATATTTGCCTCCTATAGAGTGACAAGTCATAGCAGGCTTTTAGCCAGATTTACATGCTTCTAGACAACACAAGTTATGCAAGACAGAGAAACAAACAGAGAAAATGTAGCTCAAGGACAGGGAGACTGTGCAGCAAAAAGCTGCAGAGACGTACAATATCAGGACAGAGGTAGCTTTGAAACCACTTTCATCTCAGCTACTTACACAAGACATTTATGCTCCACTATCCCCTACACCCTTATGTTCCTCCACTGTCAGTGTCATGCACTGCTCGTATTGAATTCTTTCTCACTGTCTCATCTGACGTGACCACCTTCCCTTTTAGCAGTTTTTCTAAAAACAATGTCACTCATTTTCATGAAATATAATGGAAAAGTACAGCCTGGGCCAAACACACCCAGTGCATTTTGGAGCAGATCAAGAATAATACTTGCTTATAATACGTGCTTTTCTAAATTTTGGTGTCTCTTAGTCTTCCACCACATTTCATGAAAATTGTGTGCTACATTTTTCTGGAATCAGACAATAGTAAACACACTACTGTGGCTTTGACAGACATATGTTTTCTACAGATTGCCTCATGTGTTGTTATATGATTTAGAAAAATGCTGTAAAGATACAAATGCATCTTGGTATAATGACAATATCCTTATTTGTTACAAGAACAAAAATGCATGGATGAGTGTTTAGTTGAACAGCTGATTGAAGGGCTGCCTGAGCATCTGACCAGTTGGCTGGCAACCCATCGATCCAATGTCTGTTGAGAAAACAAATGAGAGCATTTGTTGTGGGTCAGTGGTCAGTGATGAGTCCATGTAAGGGTCCACTTGTGTGTGTGTGTGTGTGTGTGTGTGTGTGTGTGTGTGTGTATTTCCAGATTTGTCCAGCTGTGGGTCAGTGCTCACAGAGCATCTGCAAAGCTGTACGGTTTCCCCTTTATTTCTGCTGTTGAGAGCTGAAAGGATGCTACGCTGACCAGCTGACACTGGCTGACATTCCAGTGCCTTATCTCTCACCCCTGCACCCCCCAACCCACCATTGCATTTCTGTATATGTATGAGTGTGTAATATGATCTGCCATTGAATGTGCCAGGGTGAGACTGCAAACCTACTTGTCAGACCGAATGCAAGAGAAAGAAAAGCTAGAATGCTATATGTACACTGTGTGTGTGTGTGTGTGTGTGTGTGTGTGTGTGTGTGCGTGCGTGCGTGTGTGTGTGTGTGTGTGTGTGTGTGTGAGCATACCATGTGAGCCTGGCCAAACAAGAAAAGGCCTGGGGTTCTTATCTGACCTCTCCCAGGATGACCTTTCACCCCTCAAGACAAGCCCTTTGTATCCACTGAGCTGGAGCCCATGGGATAGTGTGGGTGTGGGTGTGTATGTATGCACCAGTGGATGTTTGTGTGTCCGTATTAGAGGTATAGGCCACATCAAAGTCTTACTCAAACATTGTTATCAGGATTCCCCTTTGACCTGACGGTCATGAGACCCTTCTGCGGCCTCAAAATAGAGAAGTTTATGTGCTTTGCATATATTAACAAGAAGCTGCCAGGTCAAAATGTATTGGACTGACCCACAGGGGTGTATTGGTGGTAACTCTTTTGTGCACAGAGAGGCATGATAGAGAATGAAAACAGACTTTTAAAATTATTTATTTAGTGGCTGTATTTGACTTTAAAGTGAGCTACTTTAGGCTTGAATTAAATTACACAATGTAGAAAGAAATAAAACATTTTTGTAAGTACATAGAAACCTGCCTTTTTGAGTGCTTTTGGTCCCATTGTTAGGCCTATATGATATCACTATTATTATTCTATTATCTTTAAATTGCATGAATGTGACTTTAAAAGGATGTTAGCCACAGGACTGAATGTGTGAGGTTGTGTGTTTGAGAGTGGTGGCGGTGGGAAGGAGGTCCGAGGGGTCATAAACCCCACAATAGGTTCTCTCTCACAGACTGAAGAAGAGACATAAAGAGAAAAGGGAGGATGAAAGGATCTCCCACTTCCACATCAGGGAGAGAAGAGGGAGGGGGTGATGGGAGGAGGGAAAAATTAACAATGCTTCCCTAAAAGTTAATCCTTTCTTCTAGTTTCCATTTTTGTTTTGTGGTGTAAGTATATTTGGGACCTTTCAAACTAATGAATTGGTTTGTAGTTTGTTAGATTTGACATCCTAGTGGTTAAGGATACCTTTGGTGTAACTATTGGGATTATTAACCGTCCACAGAATTTTGGCCCTGTTATTGTAAACATTTTATGAAAATCATGCTCATATTTCTGACTTAAATTCAGTTAATATTCATACTTCTTATATACATACATACTTTTCAACAGCCAAGCATTTACTTCAGAATTCAGTAATGGATTCGTTCTCCTCCTTCCCGTGTGTTTCCTTCCACTTACCCTCTTTCGCTGGTTGTAAATAAAACGCAGCTCTTTGGTGGAAGGTGTGATTACTTCCTCAAGGGCCAGCTGTGTTATGACAGGCCTTTTTTTTGTCCTCCACCCACTGTCTCTACAAAGTAGTGCAAGGCTTTAAAAGTCTGCATTGCCTTTTTACATATGAAAGCGTGGAAGCAGAAAGTGTCTGATAAGGTGTCTGCAAGTGCAGATGGTTTGTGTGTGAGGCAGACAGAGCACATGAACATGTGGTCTGTTTGCAGCATCTGATAATTTACAGATGTAGAGAAAAAACTTTAAAAGTGCAGGTAATAAAATCTGTAGGTAATAACTCATGTGCTTTAGAAATGTTAAAAAAGTATTTATGCTACAGTTTATTTTCTGATGTCAGTTGTGCTGCATTGCAGAGCTTCTTAGTGATGAAAATAACTTTTCAGATTTAACCTGCATTCTTAAAGGAAAGTTTTGCATGAAGTTTAGGTTGCTGTGATTGAAGTACAGGCCTCTTGTGTTAATAAAAACCTAGAATTTCTTATGTTTATGTTACAATAACATTAAAAATCAGTAACTTTTATCTTCTGTGAATCCACAAGCTCACATTCAGACTTATTATAATTTAGATTATTTTATTGCTGTCTTTACTGTTGATCATAGGACTCCAAAGTTCTGTATTAAACAGATGAATCCTGACTGTAATGCAGTTCTGCTCATGTGTAGCACTGGACACAAACAGCTTTGAGTCTGTAATCTGACAGGCTAGTCCTCTCATTAAGCTGAACTGAAGCCTGGTCAGTGACACTTGAACTACTAGGGTACTTTGGGGAGTCATGCAGCTTCATGCGTTGTGTGTGTGTGTGTGTGTGTGTGTGTGTGTGTGCGTGTGTGTGTGTGCATGCGTGTGTAGCAGCCAACATATGGACAGTTAAAGGTTTAGAGAATGAGGATTAAGTTGTGTTTACAGTCCAACCTTGTTATTTTCCTTCTCACTGACCCGGTTTGTTTACTAGATACCACACTCTTAGTGACTTGCACCTTCACTCCGTTTAAAAAAGAAAAAAGAAAAGCCTGTCATGTAGAAGGAACAATTGCATATGCAAAATATATGATATATTTAGGCCTGCACAATTAATTGAAGTGGTATCGTAACTGAAATCAGTGTGTGGACTTAAAATACATACATACACTATAAGTTTATTTGTATAGCACATTTCATGTACAGGACGATTCAAAGTGCATTACATTAAACATAAAAGCATCACGAGAGGCATAAAAAATACATTTAAAATGAGAGACAGTTAAAATAAAAGACATTAATTATATTAAAGACATTAACATTAAAATTAAAATAGACATTAAAGTCATCAGCAATAAAATGTGACGTTAAAGTACATTTAAAAGACACTATTTAAGAGTTTAAGAGGAAGCAACAATAAACAAGAATGTTTTCGGCCCTGATTTAAAGAAGCTGACAACTAATATATGTATTTAACTAGTGTGTTGACCTGTGTGGATCCACAGGTTCCAGCTGTTGTCGTTTTTATGCTGGTGTGTATTCGTGCATGCTGTACCGCATTTGTCCAACAGT
>JAPTYQ010000018.1:20529616-20551125 GCA_029814465.1 Ostorhinchus cyanosoma | reverse complement strand
TCTATCTATCTATCTATCTATCTATCTATCTATCTATCTATCTATCTATCTATCTATCTATCTATCTATCTAGACAGAGAAAAGAATAAAAAAATCACATTCTGAAGGGTCTGATCATATTTTAATTAACTGTTCAATGTTGAGCTGCACCAGCCTTTCTAAGTGACAAAGCAAAACTCAAACATATCTGTGTCATATAACATAACACCTGCAAACATGTGCAAACTGATACGAGTTTATTTTCTCCTTACACTCCAGTTTTAGAGTCCGCAAAGGAAGCAGCTCAAGTCACGAATTCAAGTTAAAAAATAAACAATGATGCCCTGTTGTTGTAGCAGCAATTCAACACGTTTACATCCCTGCAGGGCATTTCGTAGCTATTCTTCAGCCAATTACTCAGCTCAGATTCCAGTAATTGAAACACATACAGACGTACGCAGTAAAAACCACAGATACACACACATCTCTCTGCTGCAGACTTGGAGGATTTGTTGCAGCACTAAATGAACTCATCATTGACTGGTGATACTTATATGTAACAGGTCCGTTTTTTGTTGACCAACTAGTAATTACACAATAATAATAATATTTCGAAGTGATCTCATACATTTAGTTGTTGCCGCTATAAATCCCCCCTTTTTTTCCAGGGAAACAAGACATCTTGATAATATATACTGTAGATAAACATTGGCTAACTGTTTGGAAGTCTTTCTGTGTTTCAACACATTGTCTCTGAATGAGAACGAATTCAACCATACAAACTTAGAAAATATGTGCAACTGCCATCTGTGAAATGTCATCTTATATACCAATGACTGAAATTTTTAAAGATCAGTTAATATCGATGCACTGTTGCATCAATCAATGTGACTAATGACATCAAATTTTCTTATTGGAATTCAGAGGGTTTAAGTGCTATCTAGGTTCTGTCACCGGGGGGTTGAAATTATTCATGTGAGTTATTTTAATTCTATTTAAATAACCTGAAGCACTCAAAAGTCCATTCATCTTAAAATCATTGATTCTGTGATGACTTGGGTGCACAAGAAGTAAATACTATGTTTTTCAACAAAAAGTAAACTTTCCACATAATTTCAGACCATTTACATAATCATGTCTGTGTGCACACAAATGGAAAAGATAGCCTGGATAATTCATTCCATACCACACCACACCACACCACACCACACCATCTTCTTCCACTTATCCGGTTCCAGGTCTCGGGGGCAGCAGCCTCAACCCAGACCGCCCTCTCCCCTGCCACTTCCACCAGCTCTTCTGGGGGAAACCTGAGGGGGGGAATCCCCCCCCTACACCCTTACTAGAAGCACCAACCACCTCAACTGGCTCCTCTTGATGTGGAGGAGCAGCAGCTCTACTCTGAGTCCCTCCCAGATGTCCGAGCTCCTCACCCCATCTCTAAGGCTGAGGTCGGCCACCCTACGAGGGAAACTCATTTCAGCCGCTCATACGCACAACTTCATTGTTTCGGTCATTACCCAGAGGTCAGCTCCGAACAGGTCCGACTTACTACCAGCTACACGGACCAGACTCACACTACTTCGGTACAGGGACCTCTTTGAACTGTCACCTTACTGAGGTAGAGGAGTGTGAGAGCCCTAACGACCCTAGAGGCTAGTTGTCTGAGACATTTTGCCCCTGGTAGGGTCTCCCATGGCAGACTGGTCTTAGGCGAAGGGCCAGACAAAGAGCAGTTCAGAAGACCCTGATGCCGAAAAATACTAAGACACTGTGTACCTGGCCTGGAGGGTTACCAGGGCTCTGCCCTGGAGCCGTGGGCGAGTGCCTGGTGGCTGGACCTTTGCCCACGTGGTCCGGCCAGGCCCAGCTGAAACCGAAGACATGAGCTTGTCGCCCTGTGGGCCCACCACCCGCAGGCGGAGGCAGGAGGGTCTGGTGCATTGTGGATCAGACAGTAGACCAAAGCGAGGGCCTTGGTGGTCCAATCTTCAACTACAGAAACTGGTTTTTGATAATTAATACTGGCAAACTAAATCTGAAGACAAAACTTGCAAGTAAAGTCCATTTGGGACCAAGTACAACAATCAGATATGAGTTTAGCTGCTCTCCACATTGCTTGGCCCAAAATAGGTCAAGTGATGCATCTAAATCTTGTGATGAAAAACCTCTGACTTGATATTATTACATTATTTGTAACACATTGGTTTTCTCTCACAGCCTAAAATTCTATATAAATTTAAGCTCTGTAAGTATTTATTCTGTCACACATTGTATGCAAGTCCAGCCTTGCATTGTTTACAACAGAAGCCTGACTATCACACTGTAGATGTCACTGGTCTTTTAGTCCCATTATATTGTCATACTTCTGTTAACATACTTTTGCTTGATGAGGCAGCTCTATTAGACAAAACATAGCAAAGCAAACTGCAAAGCAATTGCAGCCAAATGAGTTGAAACAGAAGCTGAATCATCTCTAACACATGCATCTGTTCTAATACAGTCTGGCACTGCAGACACATTTGGTGTAATATGGTGTACTTGTACATTATGCTCCTCATTAACTTCATAATACAACTTAACATATGAGAGACTGTAAAATCCTCAATGCTCTGGTATTAACATAAATTCCAAAAATGCAAACTTAATTTAATTTTTGAGAATTGATACCATAAAATGTTTCATCACTAAGTACCCTTTTATTCTAATCTGACTCATGTTTCTTTGAATTTATTTTCAATGACTTGGGATCATTTCTAGGTTGGATAGTGATGACAATTACTGTAGTCTTTGCAACAGAAATACAGAAGGAGTTCTTGTGCCATCTAGTGGTCACTATCTCTAACACTGCAGCTGATAAATGATCATAAACATTCAATAACTATCAACACCATCACTGATCCATGCAAACCAATGAATGTAGGCAACAAACAAATGAAGACAGGAAATTCACTGAGGCTTGGATTAAATCAACTCAAAACACTGCTCTCGTTTACAGCCTTCAACACTGAACTGCTCTTTGACCACTGGCATTAGGTGCATCCTGGATAAAACACGGACCCACAGACAGTACCCACGCATCAAACCCACAGGTAGGAGGATGTGAACAGAAGCCTGTTAGTTGTACCGTGTGAAGCAGTGGTGGCAGATGACTCTGGACAGCTTTTTGGACACGCAGTTCGCCAGCGGCTCAGCGGAAAACACCAGCTCCCCTCTGCGGATCCTGCCTGTGGCCCGGAGCCCGTTACCTTTACCTGGACTCACAAAACGCTCCAGTTTCGGTGCCATGTTCACTTTATCCCACTCCACGTGAACCGCAGCGGTGTTTACATCCGCATCGGACGTAATGGCTGCGTCATGACGTCACGCAGCGCCTCCTTACTACAGCAGGTTATCGCAGATAATTCATTTTTAATTTGGATAAATTTTGATGTGTAAATGTAATGCTTGCATGTTTATATAATATAAATAATATTTGCACATTCTGAATGATAATGCACAAATAGTTTCATTTAAAATTTTTGACTTCACTCTACCCTTTTGTACATTGACCTCATTTTGTTAAATGCTTAGAGTTCAATTCAGTTATTTCAATTGTGTATAGGCAACTAGCAAAGTAAGAATTTCATTACTAAGTGCAACAACTATGTTTATGTTGTGTACATCACAATAAACTTCTAGAATCGCACAGAATTGTAAGACCATATTAATAGTTTACATGAGTATCAGCTATTATAATAAAGATATGCAAAGCAAATTCCATTAAATAGTCTGCAACCTTCAGTGTCTCTATTTAAGAGATTATTGAACCCTGAGAAGTTGATAAAAGTAAAGATCTAACTATACTAGGGGTCGGCTTTTCAGAAGTCTTCTTTTTATTTGTTACATCTACTACACCAGAAGCAGTTTGATCCCTGAAAAGTCACTGCAGTCTGTCTGCTTTGGAAGACATGAGATTTTTCATCAAAATTATGCTATCCCCTCTGCTTATCACTAATAATAGCCCCAATGTGACTTAAAGAGACTCTTCTTTTAAATAAATATTGTCTTGATGTCAAGACAAATATGGGGAAACATCATCTTAACTCCCTACTCATTATCCTAGATACTGACTTTGATCCAATGTAGTTCTAGTGCTAACATTAACACGGGCCAGCAAAGTCACAAAAAGACAAAAATGGAGTGTGATGAACACTTTTCAATGTCTTTAACAAGAGATACAACAAGGAGGCAGTTTTCAGAAACAACAAAATATAACAAATTGCAAGAACCAAGAAAAATCATTCATGAACAGATAACATAGCTGTCATATCAGCAATATTGATTCATATGTAAGAAAGACTGCTTGTCATACATTCATTAATAAATTTGTGTTAAAGACTGACCAAGTAAAATACATGTGCATGTACCTGTAAACAAATCACAATCTACAGTGAAGATGTGAAGATGACAGCAGTAGGACAAACTCCAATTTCAGATCATCTACAGGAGTCAATAAGGCAAACTGATGAAACCTTATATAGCCAACAATTATGACCAGAGCTGATGGTATTAAAATGATTTCTGTTTTTAAAAAATCTAATTCTCTATAAAAAGCTCCCTAAAGAAATAAATGAAATGGAAGCAGTATGATCTATAATGGCAAAAATCAAGCCAAAAAGAAAAACATCCCAAATAAAACAAAATAAAGGATTTACGCCTGTTTTCCTATTAAACTAAATACACGAGATCCCTATCCTTATAAATAATTAAAATAATCCACAAGATTAAATAAGATGTTTTCAGTGATGCAGTCGACTGAACCAGCCAGAAGACATGTGCAAATAAAAACAAGAATGAACCCGTGGTCCCCGGGAAAACCTCATATCTCCAAGGATTTTTCATTTCTTTTAACTGACAGGCCATAAGTTGAGGATAATACTGAAAATGCATAGGTAGGAAACTAGATTTTCTTTTTTTTTGCAACTTTCAGAGATACGTGGTTTTTCTAGGGCACTTATTTTGGCATCCTTTAACAGGGAAATAATTAGCAGGATGCCACCTATTGCAATGTATTAAAATAAAACATACAAGTGTAAGGACAAAAAGACAAAAGAAAAAAAAGATAAAAACTGCTGTTGTTTATATGTACAATAACATGTTTTTTTTTGTTTTTCTTTACAATAAAACACATCTCCTATGAAAAACTGATCAAGCAAAGTATTCTATCTCTATCTGAAACTTTTAGAATATGTGTTTGACTGATAATGGCAAAAGTTACTGCCACTTAGTGGCAAAATGTGTTCTGAACTGTAAAAACTGGGAAAACACACACTGAGGATGACCTGCAGAGTAGAGTCCTTAACAGAAAACTTAGACAGACATAGCTGAACTAACACAGTTAGTCCAAATTAGTTAGTCGAATGATCCCATTAAATCTTGGTAAATAACTCTCAAGAGTTTTTGTTTTCAGTATTAATTCTACACATCCTTCGTCCTTTTTTTCTGGGCCTGGTTAAATCTTTTTCTGTTCAAGTGTGATCTGTCTGGACATCGTGCTCATTGGTAGGTGGATTCTCACACTGAACTGTAGAGAAATTTGTGCATATGGATATTTTTCAACCAAACTGTAAAAAACCTGCATTTAATCAGCTAATAACAGGATAGCACCTGTAGAAATATTGCAGTATCTTTTTAAAAAAAAAAAGCCGTACCCTTCTCATGTGCAATGTGATAAACATTCTTTTGACAATATATACAGAGGTGCACTGTGTTCCTTTACGTGCTACACAAAGCAGTGTTAATCAAGCTCATTGGAACCAATAGCAGACATTTCCCCAGTGGAAAATTTACAGAAAACGGCCAGCAAGACATGTCAAATGTGTTAACACATGGGGAATTTTTAATTTTTTTTTTTTTATCATAACATCTGCTGAACACCTGATATGCAAGTTTTTACACAAATAATAATTTGTCCACAGATATTTCTAATAAAATGTATCATTTTCCCCAAGATGTACTCGATGCCTCTGTTGTTCTTATGAAACTCAAATCTGAGAGATGCCAACCGTTTTCTGTCTGTTATTGGCTATAAATGACTCATAAATGGTACAAAGCAAAGTTGAATGTTGAAGGCAAAACATTCATTCAAAGGTTTAAGACATTGTTAAGACATAACGATTTCATTCCAAGTATTAGACCACAGAATGGTTTTGTTCATTTTAAAATTTCATCTGTATTTTAAAAATGTCAATGATAAAAACAACACCAGTAGTTGCAACAGTTTGTAAAATGCCCATTGGGCCCTTCACATGTGTGCAGTATGCTGAGAGAACTTCTCCATGCCCTCCCTATTTATAAACTCTACATTTTACATCGTTTTACAACTCCACAGGTTACAACAGTTGTTACTGTTCTTTTTTCTTCAGCTGAGAGTTGGTGTCCAGTCCACTCCATCTATGAAGGATTTCTTCAATCGATGCGTCACCATCCTACAGTGGATGTGTATGTAATAAATTCACCTTTAAGATATCCCAACAGGACACATTCAGTTATTTTCTAAGCCAAACTTAATGTGGACAGAATTAAAGGGGTATGAATAAAATGGTTCTTCTCATTTGCTTACTTTCTTCTGTAGTTTTGATCTGCCTCGAAGAGTTTTGTTTCTAAATTACTGTTTTAAAGTGTTGTAAGGAGACATCTTTGTGACACTTGGCCAGGTTTTAACAAACTGTGTTATTCGGTATATCGGATTGCTGTACCTTTAAGGCAGTATAATAGCCACGTAATCCACGTTAAACAGGACCTGTGGCAGCTACCTGGCACCATTACCTCAGAAACCATTTTCACAGGAAGAACAGGTGAAGCGCATGCTCATCAACAGTGATGCCATTGGCTCCACATGGTTGATAAACTGCCCCACTGCTATGAGGCTGGGGCAAACCAAAGCTGGATTTGAGCTATTCCACGCTGGATCTGGCCGATGTAGAAGTCTGCATTTCTGGAGAAGTCCTGACAGACTGAGGAGTGGGGGTCCCCTAGAGCACAGTAGAGGGCAGTGCCTCCCACGCTGATCACAACAGTAACCAGACAAAGCAGGAAAAGAAGCAGACATGAGTCTCCTCCACCAACATCTACAGGGAAAGAAGACAGGGCAGGAGATTAATAGTATATAAAAGGGAGTCTGCTAGAATTCATCAACTCTATCTGACAATGTTTTCATAGTGGATATGTTATTATTCATTAGGGTGTTCGAGGTTGAACTTGACAATCCAAGTGTTAGGAAGGTGATTGTCTGATTTTATGTTTAAGGAAATACACTACATCTGTATAAATGTATTTATTAAAACCTACCCTGTTCAAAACCGTCATCAGGAACTCTGAAGCGGACTCGTCTTTTGGAAGGTGGTTTACTACCCTGAGGCTCTGAATTGGCAGACACAGTCACAGTGTCAACACACACATTCCGCTTTTTCAATATGGAGACCAGACCAGGGGCAGGAGACATCTGAACAGAACATACAACAGAAAGACAAAGAGAGGTTTGGGAGAATTCATACATTGATATAAGAATTTTTTTTAATCTGGACCAGACACTATGTGATCTGGTCATCTTCACATATAAAGAAGAGCATTATGTACTGTAAGTGGGACGGCAATACAAAGCATGTACTGATCAGCCATATCCCATAGAGGGCGACACACTGTAAAATCAACAACACTGAACCATGTTTTCAATGATCCCAAAACATTCAGTATTAACCACCACAGACCAAGCACTTCTCTACAGTGAAAGGCTCAAATCACACTTTCACACAAATTGCAAATGCATGCAAATTACATTTAACCATGTATTTAGCTAGAGAAACTATGAGGTTCGACAGGGTAGCTCTCTCTCATTGCATAAGTAGAACTTGTGCTTCTTGATATTTTATCTATGTTACATCCTACGTAATCTTCAGTTGGTAGCCCCACAGACCTATGGGATGCCTACATTCCTTTTCAACAACACTCCGGTTCAAGGGTTTACTCCATCCATCTACGAATAAATGGCTAAGCTGAATCATGAATTCACTTGAATGACCTTTAAACAGAAGAAAAAGTAACTGAGCTTTTTAAAAACTTGACTGCTCTACATACTGTATTAGATAAAAAAAAAAAACAGGCCAGTACTCTGAATTCCACTGTGCCTCAGTTCTATCTCTGTTCAGCTGTATGTGCAGAATCTCTCCAGCTATGTTTATTTTCTTTGTGTCTGCCCCTATTCTTGAGTTACCTATAGGAGTAAGTCAGTAACCACCCCTTGAGCTTAAAAAATGATTAAACTGCCAATAAGCTTGTTTATCAATGTATTAAATATGGAAAAGAAATTTACACAGAGAAATAAATTAAAATCTCCCAGAAAAAAAAAATACAGGGAACAGCTTTCCCACTTAATTCTAATTCTGAGTACAGAATAGTTTAAAGTTAAATTGGCTTCTGTGTCTGCAAAACAAATTTATAGTCAGGCGACCACAGTAATGGCTAGGTAATGCCATTAGACGCTATCAACTGGGCACCGCGCTGTCCATTATAATGGGCTCAGATCTCCAAATGCAGCTGTCAGACAAGCGCTTCAAAACTGTTGCAAATAAAAGCCAAATAGTGGTTTTGTTCTTTAGTCCAACAATTTTTTCCTTGATGATACTAAAGTCAGAGAGAAGATAATATATATATAAAAAAAAAACTCATTCAGGCTACACACTACCTACCATTTAAAGTCTAGATACACAAAGCAGGACATCAGCACAAACGTTAAAATAAACTCCACATGCTTTGGAGTCCATTTAGTGACATCAGAGGACTCTCTACAATACTCACTAGTCTTGGGGAAAAAACTGAAAGGTCACTGTTTGACTCACCCAAGGGAACACATGACAGTGTACCCACCTCTTCTACAGTGATGAGTTTAGCCATGTCGTCCAATGACGCAGCTGCTCTGATGAGGTCAGCTTGCTCTACTTCATACTCCTCTTCTTCTTCTTCTTCTTCCTCCTCCTCTTCCTCCTCCTCTTCAACCTCTTTCCCATCACCACCCTGTTCCTGATGCTTCATATGAGTGTCTTGAGGAAGGTGAGCTTCAGGAAGAGCCTTAGAGTTTTTATCACCCTCCTGCAGAGATAATGGAATGTAGTTATAAATTACATATCAGTTTACTGTTATGGAAACAGAAATCCATTTTGTGACTCCACTCCACTGTCCTCTGTCTGGCTGCTATGAATAAATGGTGAAACAAACTTGTGGTTTTTACATTTTTGTTGAAGAAAAAGAAAGAAAAACACACAACTGACCAGAAAAAAACTGTGTCACAAAGGAAGTGACATTTATACTTTAAGTTTAACTTTAACAATTGTTTATCAAGAATAAATAGAGGAACAGTCCAGTTACATGGACTACACAAAAACAGTCAATTTGTTGAAGAAAGAAAGCCCTAAACACCTACAACTAGTTATGCCTTATCAGCAGAATAAAGACTTAAAATAATGGTTTTGGTGCCGGTGGAATCTCTGCAACACACAAATGTTAAATTCCTGACAAAATAAACAAACTATGCACAAGAACATTGTACCATATTTTAGTGATTATTTTTCCATTTTGACTTTAACACTGAAAAAAAGTTGAAATCAAGTTCAGTGTACTTGTAAACATACAATGAAATGAAATCAGTACCTGAATTTCTTGGGAAATCCAGTTCTCTTGATGTATCTTTCCCTCTGCTAGAGCTTCCTGGTGCAGATGTTGAACCTCCACCTCTCTGCCGAGGGTCTCTACTGGGAGAGCTTCCAGACAAAAAGTAACAAGTCTTCCCTTTTGTTTCTCCTCCTCCTCTTCTTCTCCCTCATCTTCCATCTCTAGAGCCTCTGCTGCTTCTTCCACATCCCTCTCCTCCTCTTCTTTTTTTGCCTCCTTTTCCTGTGCAGGGTCTAAATCTCCTCCCTGCTGCTCTGCGGGTCTGGACTGATCCATGTGTCCAGCCGTGGAGGGGTGTACTCCATTTCCCTCAACAGAAGTGGTGGATCCCAGCCCTCCCTCTGCCTTTCCTCCCTCTCTGTCAGTGGCCTCCTTGTCATTCAATAGAGATTTGTGGAAACTGGCCCTCCCTGTTAATTCTCTGTCTGGGTCTTCCCTGTCTGTTTCTGTGACCTCAGGAGAATTGAGGCTATCTGCTGAACTAATGGAGGGTGACAGTGAAGGACTGCTTAGAGGAAGGGAGGAGTCTGTGGCCCCCGGCTCCATCCCTCCTTTAACCTGACAAGCTGCATATAAAAAAGATACAGGGTAGAAAACCAGTCAATTTAAGGTTTAAATTAACAGATAGAGTGTCATAGAAAAAGTGTCAGAGAGTACTTAAAGTAATTAGAAGAAAGTATTAAACAAAAAATATATAATAACAAATACTTGAACTCACAGTGGACAATATCCTGTGATTAAAACTACATTTTTAAGATTTCAGTCAGTAGCTAAAATTAGTATAACCTACAATACTACCACATTATATTAAAAGCATTTCCTGAGAAATGAGACGGATTTCCTGCTTTTCAAAAACCCATGGTTGCTATACATTTACTAAATACAGATTAAATACTTAGTGCCATACTTGGCTTACAGTTACACAAAGTCTAAGTGACTTGTAGTTCAGCTTCTAAAAATGTGGAAAACCACTGACAGTACACAGGCACAGACTTGCATACATTCACTTTTAAATGTACCTACTCACCTGAGGTGCATAGAGATACAGCACCACCTTTATCAAATGTAGGTCTTAAAAGGTCCAGAGATGCATACTGTGAAAATATGCACACACATATATAGAGACATGTAACAATGCACTATCAACTTTAGTTAGAGTAAGTTACATACATTATTGAAAATCTGATCCAAATTTATTTGCATACTAAACTTAGAGGTGGACTGAGGATGCCAAAGATATTTTGTGTGAAAACATGTCACAAAACATCCATGAGTCACCTGAAATGCAAAATACACATGCATTCACACACAGCAAATTGATGAATAACTTACCACTGCATCATTAGCCCTTGGTCTGTAAACAAAAACAAAAAAGAGAAAGACAGAATGAGATTCTACCTACTAAAGTCTGTTCTTGGTTTTAGTAAATACAGACATGAAAGATGGGTGACTCTTCTCTAGTCTCCCAGTCTAATATTAGCCTGTACACATTTCCTTGGCTATTACAAGATGTGTGTGAGTGACTCTGTGTGTGTGCGTGTTTAGCGAAGTGAAACTCTAGCAGTGTGAAGGCTCAAGTGTCTAAATGTGCTTGCTGCTGCAAAAAACCATATGTTTGAGCCATCACTGCAGTACTCACCAGACACACAGACATACATGCACACAGTCTTACAAACCCACACTTCACCTGTCTGGGACAACACACTATGTACAGGTGTGTGTAATAGGTACAGTACACTGAGAGCTGATAAATATTGAATACACTAAAGGGGCCTCAATTTACAATTTTTCCCATCTAGATGAGCACACACCAAATCAGATACACACGCCACAGATTTGTTCTCAAATATACACACTCATACCTACACGTATAAAAGTACAAGGTAACAAGTTTTAATTTATAGTAAACTGGCTTTTGTTGTTTGCTGTGAAATTAACATTTCTAGAACCTGCCACAGCTTACAAATCTGTCATATAAGCACAAAAGGTGTTAACTGGACTAAATCCAGCATCCCATGGTTAGTTTGCCAGATTTTACACCTGCTGCATTAAAACTATTACATCTGTCATGCAATAGGTACTTCTTTTGTGTGGAAGTGAAAAAAATACATATCTTGTTAGCTGAAGTTGTGTGAAAGTTTGTTTTCACCCTTAGCAATTCTGGGTTGACTGACTTAACCATGTTTTTAGTCTCTGAGCAAATCACAGCCTTCTCTAAGACTCTAAGATCTAACTTTGTAGTGAATTTGATATTGAGAAACAAGCATCTGTGGACACATATCTCAAAAACGCAGCATATCAGGTCTTTTTATTTTTCTAATTTGATAACATTTGCAAACTCCAGAAAGGTTCAGAAATCATTTCTCATAAAACATCAATGATACTGACCGACTATGCGTCTGGCAGATGTGCTTAAGAGTGTCCAGATGCTGGGTTGCCAAGTCAGTAGAAGTTCTTTTACACTGTGCCTCTGTAAAAAAAAAAAAAAAAAAAAAAAAGACCAAAGATGGAGAGATCACTGTTATAACTCCACTAGAATATTTTCTACAGAAGTGGATAATACAAAATATATATTCATTTTTTATATGTATTGGACTATAACTTCACAGAGTTAAGAAATCATTAATAACCTACTGGTTACCCAAGACTGGACTTATAGTGCATACAAAAATATATACCACACAGGTTTATGTATGCTGCTAATTTGTGTGGACAGGGTGTGTGTGTTACCCCATTGTTCTTGTAGTGCATTCAGGTTGTCCAATACTCTCTGGTGGTAGAGTCTCTCTAACTGTATGCACCATAGTGCTCTTTGATCTGAATACCAAAGGTTAAGAAATATGGAAGTACACATACATAATACATAACATGTAATGTTGGTCATAAATTGCAGTAACAGAGAAAGGAGATGAAAGAAAGTCTGAAAATCAGTGGAAAGAGAGAGGGGGAGGAGAGGAGGAGATTGAGAGAGCCTGAAGAGATAAAGGGAGAAAGTGCTCCAAAATGCAGTACTCTCATGTTTATGGATATGAGCAGCCAAAACAAAACCCTTCTTTGACATAGCTCAATGCTCTCTCTCTTTCTAACTAACCCTCTATATATGCATGACATAGCTAAGCTAGCTTTCCCTTCTCTTTGACTCTCTCGGTTCTGTCCTCCCGCTGTGTCTTGTTGCCCTGATCAAAATTCCCTTAAATCCTTGCTTTGCTGCTTTTCTTCTTCCCTAAAAGCATCTTCAGCAGTTTACTGACTGAACACGCATTTGTACATGTGTTATTTTCTGCAACTGAGTCTAAAGTACTCGGTTTGTCTCTATCAAAAGTTCTGACACACAACAGTTTTCTTTCAATGATATATAAAAAATAATCATGAAACCAGATAATCATAATGCCTTTACAAACAATTTCATTTTAAAGCAGCTAATATTTTTCAAAAGAAAGTAATTCCATGTTGATCAAACCTCTGTAAGTGAGCTCAACAAGTGCAACACCATTTTACCCTTTAATCAATCTCTTCACGATCTGTTTCCTCTTCTGCCTTTTTGTTGTTCATATTCTTCTTATCTAATAGTCTTGTCATTCTTAATTCTTTTCCTGTTTCAACACTTTTCTCCTTTGCTTATTCTTCTGCTTTTTTTTAAATCAGTGAATTTGTGAATTTATTAAAAGATCAATACTTTAGTGCAAGAAGTTAAAAGTCTACAAACTCATATGCAGTATATAAATCTGTGAAAATTAATGTAAGCCAAATGAAAAAAACAATCAATTGAAAAGAAGACAAGTAGTAAGGTTAAGTGTATCGAGTGTCATAACACTAAACTGATTCCCACCTCTACACACAAACATGCAGGCAGATATGCATAGGAATGATAAGGATACAGTCTTCATGACAGACAAAGGCCTCAGCAACCTGCAGAAAAACACAGCAAGAAATAAAACAGATTCCGTCGAGAAAAACTCCACTCAATACGGTATTCAAGACTGAAACATTTTCTTTTGCACAGAGATTCTTGAGTGTGATGCATCATTCTAAGCACTTTGTCCATTTATGAGACAGGTACAAAGTACATCAAAACTGTGCTCAAGGAATTCTGCTGGAACTATTTTTGTAATCATTAACAATGACAGAAAAATATAATCTAATACGTAATCTGACAGTTAAACCTGATCCATGTATGTAGCAGAGAAGAGTAATCCTGTGAGATACAAAGAAGGCAACCAGAAAAACGATAGACTGTAGCAGACACTCTACCTCTCTTCAGCAAGTTTCGCTTTCATGCCGCTCAGCTGATCACAGAACAAGAGAAGTGTGAGTGTGAGAGAAACAGAGATAGAAAGACAGACCAAAAGAGAGAGAGGAGGAGAGGAGGGCACAAAGCCTCTCATGTTTCTAATGACGTGAGGTGCAGTGACGACTGAATGAACTCTAGGTAACAGGTTCAGATGCTAATTTGGAAAAAAAAAAAAAGTACAACAGAAAAAGTAGAAACTGATATTTTTGATATTTGAGTTGTACGACTTTATACGCATATCAGAACAGACAGACTGCATAATCCTCAGCCCAGACCAGTATTTCACCCTTTTTCCCATACCACAACAACATTAATCCACAGACTACAAATTCTGGCTTGTTTTCTATCTTTGATTGTTTGGCGCCACTGGCTAGTTGTACTGACCATTACCATGGTAACATAAATTTGTTGGTGTCAGTTGGATTTTTGTTTGTTTGTTTGTTTTATGAAACCATCCTACAGCCCTTTACACACTAATACATTTTGATTTTAAATGATTTTAAACTTCAACTGCATTTACACATAGAGTCCACACTGAGCCTCTTTTTTAAATCTTCTAAAAACATCAGGTTTCAGAAATGTCTCTGACCCCATTTAAGTTTAGAAACTTGGGGGCTGCACTGGCCTGTGGACAGACAAAAAATGCTGATACTTAGAAATGATGACAAGGACATATGCAATCACTACATGATTGGTCCTATCAGTCCTATTGTGACCATGTATCCTTCCCTGTTTTGTTAGACCACTTTCATGTGACCATTTTACCCTTAAAGGTAAATTCCTGCATTTTATCATCATACTTCTGACTCTCAATTGCATGTCCAGCTTTGTTATCCATTCCCCTTATCACAATACATATTTCAAGCATGTTAGTATGTTCTGAGATTATATCACAAACTTGCCAAAATCTTAGTCTAAAGATATTTTTTGATATCCTTACTGTAGACTTTATTAAATATTTTCAACAGCTGCAATTTTACCAGCTTCTCATCAGCATTCATAAAACAAATAATGCATGAACGATGGAAATATTTTCATTTCAAAATGGTGTTTTAAAACACAAATGTGTTTGTAGTATTAATTAGGGCTATCCAATGTTAAAGAAAATGAACTCACACACCTGAGCGTCTAAATGTTAACATAGCTCAGGTGTGGACAGACCTTCCCAGATCAAAATGACAGACGTATTAACACACCTGAAAACATGCAGGTTCAGTCATGTAGAACTGTGTGTGAGAAAGTGGAAAAAAACTCTTGAGTATTTTTATGTAGTGGGCCTGTGGCTTATGTGCACACAGCGTACTGACGCTAAACACACCCATGCCCTAGGGAGCAAAGTGTCACTGTGATTATGAACTTTATGTGATAGAAATACTTTAACAGCTTCCAGAGTGCACAGGTTTATCAGCATACGATGACTGAAAAACATTTAACATCAGCTCTGTTAGAGTTAAAGCTGATAGACAAGTTACCTGGTGAAGGTATTGGGGAAGGTGAGTGTCATCCCCTCGTTGTGCCAGCTGCTCCAGAAATTCCAGCAGAGCAGAGTTTGGGATGGGCCCTGTGGTGCAGGTGTGCACTGGAACAGAGGTAAGGTGTTCCCAGTTTGAGGTTATAGGTCCTGTAGCAGAGGTGGATTCTGTACCAGTAATTATAGGCCCTGTGGTACAGGTGTGATGTGGATCTGTTGTTGCATTTGACGTAGTGGGAGTTTGTAGCCTCGTTGGACATGTCATTACTGTAGATTTCTCCACAGCTGGAGTGATGGGTCCTGCAATGTCTGTAGCTCTACGATTTAAGACATGCTCTGAAGATGAGGTAAACTGTTCTGAATCGGAGTCGGTAGTTTTTGTAAGTATCTGTGTATCTGTGACACATGAAGGCCCAGTTGCACTGATGAGCCTTGTGTCTGAAGTTACAGTACGTGTAGTGGAATCAATAGGCCCCATGGTGCAGGTGGGTCTTAGTGTGCTCGTAATGGAGCCTGTGGTGGAGACATCTGCTTTAGTGTTGGAGTTACATGAGTCCACCTCAGAACCACCATGGCTTGTTTCCACTGGGCTGACCACTGGAATGACTGGGGATGTAGGCTCTGGACTGGTTCCAGGACTGAAAGGACATGGAGTCTCCAAGAGACTGCCTACAGGAGGACAGAAAGACCACAGAAGAGTGAAATGCTGCAGTCAAAGTGCTTCTTTAAACTTTGACCTTACCTAGTATGACATGACCGAGATTACTGCTGATGACAACAGGTGCCAACAGAAGTACACTGCCTCAAGGTGAAAGGGGCACAACAAATGGTGTAAACAAATATGGAAATAGAGATTAAAATATGACTGTATGATTTGTAAGTGTTTAATCTAGCTGTTTTGTGTTTTAAGTTAAGGGACCAACATGATTATGCTGAATAATTGCAGTTAGCTTAAAAAAGCATAACCTCGCTATGTGATAGCCTAATTAACAGGCCTCATCACAGGACGAGTTTGTTACACCTGTAACCTCACTCCACTGTACTTGACTCCAGTGTAAAACTATATAAGCAAGTCATCTAGTAGGTGAATAAAAACAAGTGTATTAACCCACAGAACAAAAAAGTTTTAGCTACATTTCTAAATAACAATTCATTGGTGGCACCTGATGTGTTATTGTCATTCTTAGGAATAGAAACAGGACTGTGATCCAACCTTAAAAAGAATTGGTTAAAAATGTACTTTGTGTACTTTGTAAGTTCCTGGGAACACTAACAGTTAGTGTAATCAGAACAAATCAAATCCAACTTTCTCAGAGAATCTAATTCACTGTGCAATATTAGATTGGAATGATGAAATAAAGTACACAAGCACATGATGACACATAAACACTTGTGTTTTATCCTATTAAACTATTATGATCATTGGCTAATATTGTCTCTCTTCATTTACTTCTTTGTGCATGTGACAACATATACTCATTGTGTTTGCATGTGTTTAGGGATAAAGGCTTACATGTACTGCCTGGAGAAGTACCCTGACCACAACATGCCTAAACTTGTCCCAGACACAAACCTACCCACTCTAAAAGTGTGGGTTAGGAATCTAAGCCCCCCCCCCATGAAAGTTGAGATGAATCGATGTCCCCATAATGTCAGAAACTCATGAACGCACACCCATAGGTTTGTAAATATATTTGGTTTGTTGATCACTGTCGTTGCACGATAAGACACAATGGTAATGAGGCTGATGCATAGCTGACATTGTTGCAATACTTCTACTGCTGGTGAAGTAGAACACACTTAAATTACAAAGAAAACACTGAAGCAGCCAAAAGCTAAATGCTTACAAACGTAAACACTGTTAGGGTTGTGCTTTTGTCTGTGTGTCCAAATGTACATGTGCAGATTTGAGCTATAAGTTTTTTTGTCAAACAAACATTGACAGTATTACAATTGATCATGTCCTGAAACACAAACTGTGTATTTGTTTCTCTGGATCAGAACTCCTTTTGTTTTCTGTGAACTGTATTTCTCTTATCCCCTAAACCAAATTCTTTCTTCCATTTCAAACAAAGCCTTCCTCCATATAATTTTTGTTTTTTTACTCTCCTCGATCTGTCTCTGTTGGACAGCTGGCTCCAGTAGTAGAATTATAATAAAGCCTTCAAATAGAAAACAGGCATTATTGAATCAATCAGTGTTGCAACCTGTAAGTTATGCACAGTTGTTTATACTGTCATTGTCTACTAAGTGATTGCATAATCTGTTAAATTTGAGGTTCTCATGTCCTACACTGTGGTCAAACTCTGGCTGGAAAGGAGAGTATTATTTTAATGTAATCTCTTGGTTTTAAAATTTTCCCCCATTCTTTCCATATTTTTTTACTAATCCTTTTACTTTTACTACCTTTATCACCTGTTTATCATTGATGCAATAGCGAGTTTCACAATAACATTTCTTGATGTCAAATAACTTATTCTGCTGTCACAGCTTATGGACCACCCTAAAGCAAACACTACCTTCTTATGTTTTTTTAAGTTTCTATGCACCTTTTGATGCATTCACAAAACAAACATTAGTCTTGTCAGTGAAGGACCCTGAGTTTAAAGTTTCACACATATTCTTGAAAAGTCATGTATTGTTTGTGCATATATGTGATGCATATGGTATGCAACATTTTCTGTGATTGTGGTGTCCCCTACCAGTTTCTGAATAAGAGGAATCAGTCATGAGGGTGTCTGGTGACTGGCAGCGAATTAAACAGCTTGATGCCTCTGATACTTCTTCCTCCTCATCTTCTTCCTTCATCACCTCATCAGTGTCTTCTTCCTCATCCCTCTGCTGTTCCTTGTATGCCCCCTTATCTTTCCCATTGTTGTTGAAATAGGCTTGCTGGATGAGCCGCTGCTCCTCTCCTTCCTCGTTTTTTGTGGGAGAATGACTTTGAGCCTGTGTGAGTATGTGTGTCTCATTGAGATTTCCAGTGAGGACCCCAGGGTTGGGTAGATTATCACAGAGATCAACACCGTGGATCTGACCTTCTGACATGACTCTGCCCTCCCTCTCAAACTGATCTACAGATAAAATGAAAAAGTATTAATAGTATGGATAAAATAAAATGCTCAAACAACTTTAACATAGCTTTGGCCATAGATCATCAGACAATTCTCAACAGCTATTAGTTGATATTAAATTCTCTGTAATTTTTTTTTTTTACATTAGTATAGAGTACATTGGTATTCTGATAGTGCCATTCTTAAATTGTTAGCTTGTTTATTATTTATTACTGTAAGTTCCGCTCAAATTTTGACACTCACCACCATGATCCATCAGGCTCCACCTTCACAATGTTTGACCCTTCAGCTTGAAGGTCAGTGCCACCTATTACACGAGCCTCTCTTTAAATCTGCAGAGGTTGCAGAAATGAGACAAAACACAGGCATGTCGAAAGTCAGATAAAGTTAGGTTCAGATGATAATGAAAGAAAGGGAGAGGTGCAAAACAGGTTTAGCGCCATTCCTTACAAACCCTAGGGCCAAAAAAGAATTGAAAAAGCCTTTCTCAGTACAACCCTAAACTCATTGCTCTATTTTGGCCTGATTATTTAAATGTAAATAATTGTAGGGGCACATGTGCTAATATGAAATTATGAAGACTTTTAGAATTGCTTGCTAACTATAAGAAAATAGAGGCTAACTTTATCACCCATGAAAAATAAAAACACCCAAAGTCCCAAATCAGCTAAAATCCATTGACTGGCTTAATGCTGTACACTAAGGCTGAACAAGGAGCTTAAATTCCCTGGAGAGGAAAAAAAACAGATTTCACTCCCTGTCTAAACCATAATTCCTCTGGGTTCCTATAAATAGGTGTTATTTTCTATTGTGTTGCAGAGGTTTACATGCTGGTTAATCAGTATTGTGCAACTCACACGAGGACAAAGAGGGGTAAAAACTCAGGTCATACCTTGTTGCAGACACAAATATCTGCATCTCATGCCATTACTTATGGAAACAGGCCACTTCCTTGACCTTTATTATTGGCATTTGTAACACCTGGTGTTTTTTAACAGCCTCCCTCCAAGCATCAACAAGCCAATCCAATGTAAACAAATCAGAGTGTATTTGTTTAAGTAATGTATGTTTGGATTAATCTAAAAACACTGACCCTTTGCAGGCAGCGTGGTCATAAACCAAGGGTGATTCTGATCAGGCATGTACCATTTTGCATGTCTTTTCTGAGACAGTTGAAATCACAAGACTTACAAATATACACACACATTCAGGCTAATGAGGGGCAATCTCAGAGGAGAAAGGCTGCTCTGGTTTTCTCTGGCACTAAGCTAATTGTACCTCCCGTCACCCTGCGCTGTCTGGTCTCAAACCTTTGAAAAACTAAAGGAAACACAGGAAGAACAGGACTCACCACTAGAAGACTCCTTTTGGACTTTGGAGGCTAATACAGTCCTAGGGGGATGAGTCAATGACCTAATCGTCAAAGGAGCCCAATGTTTCTAAAAGCAGAACCTAAGGGATGATGCAATTATCTTGCTTTTGATTGCATAAGCTTTTACATTTCCACAAGGGATGACACCTGGATATGTCTGCAGACCTATATTAACATAGCTCTGAGACACAAACTTTGTAAGAGTAAGAGCCTGTTTTGTCACACACCAACATGAACAACTGCACCAATTCATCTTGTGCACCGATGACCTTCAGATTATATACCTGTCCTACGTCATGCTTAGATTTTTTTTTACTTTTATCTCCCACTGAGCAGTCTGTCTAAACAACCATCCATCCTCTCCTCTATTGTCTATGCACTACTCCACAGGGGTCAATGAATAATGAAGGAAAGAAGGGACAGAAGGACAAAGGTGGAAGAAACAGACCCTGTACTGTGCCACTAAAAGCCCTCTGGACAGACAGTAACATAGTTTAAAACACACTCAAAACTGCAAATATGCAACAAAAACTGTGTGTAGGTCACTTTACATGACAGCTGTGGATGTCTGTCTTAGCTCAAGCAAGATATAAAACATTTGCTGTAAATGCAACCTATTCATTCAAAGAGGTGGGGCGTTCCTGTTGGCAGGTTACCAGCTTGGACCAGTAAGTCTGTAGCTAGCTGCTTATAACATGTGTAATTACTAGTTTGTTACTTGGAGAGAGGACGTTTGACTTAACTACTCATGGTGGCTAACGTTATATTCTACAACAGCTGTTAAGCTTATTGACCCTGAAATAGAGAAGGCAACTGACAATCAATGACACTAAACAAACCCAGTGACAGCACACATGGACTCTCATTTCCGTTCTGAATACCTGACAGTCACTGAGTTAATGTTATTCTAGTAGACATTTAGCTAGCTTGCAAGGTTTGATGAAAACGCAACCTTTACTACCTTTAAAATACTTTACATCTTAGCTCGGCCAATTTGTTTATGGTGTAGACACAGCGTTGTTTAACGTTAACTACTGTGTCGAAATGCTAACAGACATAAACGTTTAGTTAGAGCTGTTAATTTTAAAGCCCAAAGCAAAACCGACCGCTACGGCACAAATCGTTAGAGCAGATAACATCATATATGTTCCCCCTTTGCTAGCTAACATTAGCTAGCTGAGTGTAGAAGCCACATCTGGCCCCTCCACAAAACATGACTATTAAACATTCACCTTGAGTAGTTTTCGCCAAAGCTGTGTGGGTTTAGGGCACTAGACTAGGGAACTAACTCTGGCTCAGACCGTCAAACGATACTCACGGCTTAACAGGTTGGCTCAGGGGCAAAACGTCAGGCATCACACACCTTGCAGGGGGATGTTGTAGGGCTGCTGACTGTAAATGTTTACGACAGACAGCCGCTGTCAGTGGGCCTGCGTCAGAGCAGCGAACAAAGCTCCTGGGCCCACTACCGCCACCTACTGCCTGCACACCCACACTACATGCATAGGACTACATAGACCCTAACACTGCCCCAGAGATTAAATGTGTTACATCTTACATATTCTAATAAAAATAATTGAATAAAGTGTTATTTATTTATTTATTTATTTATTT
>JAPTYQ010000018.1:20506079-20529516 GCA_029814465.1 Ostorhinchus cyanosoma | reverse complement strand
TTTGTTAGGGACAGTTCAATAAACATAGAAAAGCAATCTGATGTGAGTATTACACATATGTATTGATTTATGTACATTTATACAATAGATCAGGGGTGTCAGAAATACAGTCAAAACTGGTACGCTAAAGGTTCCAATCTGGCAAGATGAATTAATGGAAAAATTGTCCCTGAAGATATTAACAGTGAACAGCACATGTAAAGGAAAAACTGAGGCATGATATCATTAAAATTGCAGATTAATTTGTGAAAGGATATGATCGAATAGGATCTTAATTTAATTTCACACCTTTCTACTAAAACAAAAGGAAAATATTCTTTCCTTTTTTTTTTAATTTATAGGCTATTATGCTTTTGTTCCAATGATCGAACCTGCTTGAGATCATAATGGGCTGTGTGTGACCCCTGAACTAAGATGATTTTGACACTGCTGTAATATATTTATAAGTATTCCACTAAAAATAACCTGAAAACTGAATGCACTGTAATGTGTAGACAGTGTTGATGTAGATCTGGTAGCTCTGCGACAAACATTCCTTTTGAGTAAAGTTCATTCTCTTATTAATTTTCACAAAGTGATCCAAAACTGCATCTCAGAAACTACAGCCAACCATTTTTTACTTGATTTCCTTAATTAGCAACAAACTTGGTTAAGTTTCATAACTTTTGGAGACATTTTACTTGTAGACCAGTGTTATTATCCTTATTTCCCCAAGGTAATTCAACCCAATAAAAACTGATAACATTTGAGGTTTAACATTGTTAAAGGGATGAAATGTACGGTAGATTAGAGACCAACATAAAATGAGCCAAAACCACTGAGAAAACAAGAAGTCATGTCTAATGTGGGTGCACCCTTAAAAGTCAAGGAACAAACACCTCTGTTAAACTGAACATTAGGATCACATGTGTTTAACCTTAAAACAGAAGCATCACAAAACCATCTACCATTCCAAAACATATATTTATACTATAAAAACACTAATCCTATCAGTACATTTAAATAATTCAGGTTCAGGTGACACACTGACTTAATTTCCTTAAGGCTTATGCTACCATAGACCTAAACAGCTGCTGCAAATCAATATCATCACCATCTTCTGTAACATGGATTCATCAATAAAACCATGTATTTTGACAAATAAAAGTTGTTGCAGATGATTATTTAAATGTTCAATGACATGTTTTGCTTTTTTCCCAGTGTTCTTTGTTAAATTATAACCTTTTAAGTAACTCTTAGTGTTCATGAACACCTACATAACTATCTTGGAAGTTGCCACATGAACAGTTTGGTGTTATTAAGGGTTAACCTTATTTCAATTATATCATTCTCATATTACTCAAACTCTTCATCATTACCACTGTATCAGTACATATAAAATACACACCTGATTGCTTGCAAATGTGAAAACTTCACCTTTCCTTGTTTTTAATTATTTTTATAGTTTACAAAAACAGCGCAGTGATTGTTTTTGTGGTGTTGTGACTGTGAACATCCTGCACATACTTTATTTATGAAAAGTAGAAAGCCTGCCACATTATGTTTTACAGTTGTACACGGTAACACTGAGAAAACTTTACATTATATACTTGTTTAATCTAAAGCACTGCATCATTTTCTGTAAGATCATATTTGTATTGTCACTGCCTTGCCACTGAAAAAGTCCGTTCTTCTTGGGCTAGGTTTGGAACGATACATATTTTAGCAAATCCTAAAGGGGTGTTCACCTGTGGACAACTTTCTCAACTCAAAAAGGGACAATTTATCCTTCAGTTTATCTGAAATATCCAAATCATCTCATTTTGTAGATGTGCAGCTCTAACTGGACAGGAAGGGCCTGAACCCTGTAGTCTTAAAAGCAACTACTAACAAGGCTGCCGGACAAAAGGTGGAACGTAAACTATGGATTTCCTTCTGAAATGTACTGAAGCAGAACTATAAAAATAGATCACATATTGAAATTGAAATTAAATTGGACAAAGGGGCATAAAAGTCAAATAATTTACTTATTGCTATAACACAAGTTAGACAACTGAAGCGATCATGACAAGTGAAAACATTATCCAAAGAAATGCTTTAAAATGTAACAACCAACTTAAGAATGTGTTCACTGCATGTAACCAAAACATTACATCTTCATTTTCTTCTCCACCCTATACATCCAAATTTTTATTCAATAACTTGTTTAAAAAAATTCATCTGACAGGCATTTGTATATGGACTCACAATGGACACAAAAGACCCGTAAAACAGACGCATTCAGTGACAAAGCCATACTTAACTCTTTAAAGTGTGTAAGCCTCAGTAATGGACTTTTATTAAGCTGCTTCTCTGCCAAAGACATATAATTCTACTCCAAAACATGCAAGGCTGTGTTGTTTTGAACTTCCCACACATGCTGGTACAATTAATTTTATTTCATTAGAAAACTGAAGTTTTATCAATCATTCATTTAAATACTGAACTGAGTTCTGATATTATGTTCATTACTGATCTAGTATGACTTTTATAACTTATCTGTGCTTGGGTTAAATTATGCTTTTAAAAAACATAAATTAACCATTTCTGACCTTATTTGTACCAAAAAAGGTTTTCATTTCAATACACTTTTTCTCTCTGTGGCAAAGAGAGGAAAATACCAACTCAAAATTTTAGGCAGACAAAAAAAAAGGCTTTTGACCAAAATCTTAAAATTTTGGACACCCCTTTGAGGATAATGCAGAGGTCAAAGATGTTAACAACTCCATCACTCTCCACATTAGCTTGTTATGTCATATGTTATTATCATTATTATTATGACAATATATGCAGTATATTTCAGCAATAGATGCTACTGTATCTATTTCATAAAGTTTATTACAGTGATTGTTATGACTGATACTACATATCTGTCATTGGTGTCCATTCTTATGCCTTTTCATCACAATGCATTAATCTCATTTATATTACAACAACTTTACATTATATAGCAGTATTTGGAAGTCCATATTTTAGGCGTAGCCCTCCCTCTGTGTGTTCTCCAGGGTCTCTTCATAAAGCCAGCTCTGTGTAAATTCCTGGCTCTTGTCCATCAGCTGGAACAGTTGAAGATACTCCTCTGGATATACATGGCCAGTCAGAATGTCCTCAGGCATGCCCATCTCTGATAACAGTTTACTCCCACTATCTGGAGACCAGAGACTAAAAAAAAACAAACAAAAAAAAAACAATATGAGGATAAATGACCCAGAAGAACAAAATGGTAAAATTGAAAAGCATGATAAGTGTGAAGTACTTACTTGAGTCTGTTGATGAGCTTGATCTTCCTTTTTGCCAAACACTGCTTAACCATCATGATGAGAGTGGAAGCATTGGAGGGAGTGAGACCTCCAGAGAACAGATCAGCTCGAGGACGCAGACGAACCAGACACAGGTGATCATTACGATGCTGAGGGTTGAAGGTACAAAAGAAAAACAACAAATTGTTAAACTACACTATTTTATACTGTTATTACAGAGTCTGCACTATTCCTTACTTTGCCTTTAGGAGCTGATGAACTTTGTTTCGAAGACAACACAAATGATTCCTTAGGCTCCTGCATGAACAGAAGAGAGGCCTCTTTCATTCCAAATTCACTTCTTTATAGTAGATAAACGTGTGAGAGCTAAGAATTTTTCTAAGGATGTTCAATCAGTGTATAGAAATACACCCCATAACATGCTTTTTGCTTAAATTTTTTGAATAGTTCAACAACTGTAAAGTGAATCTTCACTGTACCTTGTGTAGTAATTCAATATCACAGGCCATTTGCCAGAGGACGCTGAAGGATCTGTAGTACATCATTTCACCTGGACGTGAAACCAGTTTCTGATGGAATTTAGAACAGAGATTTTTTAAAATTATGTTAATAAAGACGAAAATTTAAGAAAAAAAAACACACACACAACTATTTTTATTTTACTTTGGCTACTAGATCCCATCTTAACTAGCATAGAATAATGATTATGTTTTCAGTATAATGCTGACAATCTAACTCCAGGAGTAATGAAGACTGAACCTCCATTTAAATCCTCATGGAGACATAAATATATATTGATTTTCAGACGTAAAGGTTATAAATATACCTTATATTCGCTCTCGCTTATGAAGAGGTTGAGCTCTATCCGTCCATATCTGTAGACAGACAGCCGTTCAAACAAAGCATAGACCATCCTCAGCAGCAAACTCCTCTCTCTACTCTGAGGCAGGATGCCCACCACCTTCACTGGGACATCTAGAGAAATGAATCACAACACACACTTTGTCATAGACAATTTGTCAGTTAGTACTGCTATACCAATATACAAAACTAAACGCAAAATTCAGGCTTTCAGATTTGAACAAATGCTTAAAGCTTCTTTACTTCTGTACATTGTAGCACAAATGCTCAAGCACACTCCATTGTGTTTTGTGTTTATCCTCACCGTCAGTCCAGTTAGCCTCTGATATTCCCAGGTCAGTGAAAAGCTTGTCAGTATACATGGCAGGAGGTTTAATGAGGCCATTCCCCATTGGGTCTAGTTTAAAGTAGTCACAATTAACTACTTCTAGCTGACCGTCAAGACGTCGTTCCAACTCCTACAACAGAAAAATACATCTTTTAGGAAAACAGTACAATTCTTGTTCACAGATATGAAAGCAGTTATAACAAAATCTGACCTCAATAGTACAGAGGAACAGCTAACTGAGGAGTGATTGATATGGATGAAATGGATTAATTCCAGCACAGGGTAAGGATATGGAAAGTTGATGGGTAAAAATACATTTTTTACCTGCAGGTCAGGTAGAAAGGGCTTTTCTCCCACAAGAGCAACAACTCTCTGAGCTCCAGCATTCAACAATGTCTTAGTTAGGACACCTATCCCTGAAAAAGACAGACAGGGCGTTACTGTATTATTTCAATCCTACTTATAACAAAACACGCTCATTCAATGGTAAATATACACTGTCTGAATGTACAGATCATAAACACACATTCACAATTTTCCAACACTGTTTAGGCCAAATGAGATGAAACTCAGCTTTGACTGTCCAAACATTAAAAATTACAAACCTGGGTTACAGTCAAACACAACAGTTTTTGCATCCTGGATCTCAGGTCCTAGGTGCTCTGTCACAACATTTGCAAGATGTGGGTCAACGATGACGTGCTTGATTTTACTACAGGCTTGCACACGGCGTATGTTCTCCTCTACCTCCCCAATGTCCAGGAGGTCAAAATGGCAAAGAGGACGACACTGTCCCTATAGAAAGGCACGGACACATGTATAATATACAAACAGGTCAAAAACAGTTATCCAGAAATCCCAACCTACACTCATATCCACAACAAATCGTCTTCGCTGTGCTTTTTAAATATATTAAGCAAAATCAAAAAGTTTCTCAATAGCTTCTTTATACCTTCAAACTTACCTGTTCTGCCACAGCAGACAGGTTTCTTTGTGTTAGTGCTGAGGGGGATGACCTCTCTACACGGGGTTGCTGGGAACTCTGACCTATTGTGGGACGACCAGAAGACAGAGCATCCAGACTGTATGCCCTTCTTTGAAGTACAGGAGCCCCAGGAGCACAGAGTCCAGAGGGAACAACAGGGACTAACACTCCTTTACGCAAACAGGATCTACTTCTGATTGTATGACAGCATGTAGAGCGTATCATCAGCTCCACCACTCGACAGATCTGGGTGGACATGGTTGACAAGGTCACGTACACCAAAGACGGGGCAGGGGGTGCTGAGGGACCTCTGTGAACGGCCACTGCATTGATAATGAAAAAAAGATGAGGAAATATGTAAAATGAACTGATGGAAATTAACAGGTTTAGAGGCTTTTGTTGTTCAACAGTAATTTACTTATAGAGTACCATATAAATGCAGGAGACTGTCTTGAAAAAGATTTCACATTTCAACAACTGCTTCATTCACTGGTAAATATACACTGTCCGAATGTACAGATTAAACACACACATTCACAATTTTCCAACACTATTTAGACAAAATTAGATGAAAACCGGCTTTGACTGTCCAAACACTAAAACTGACAAACCAAAATTCAAACACAATAGTCTTTACATCCTGGATCTGAGGTCCGAGGTAATGCATTCTTAATCCTCAACACAAACTTCAGGCACTTAACCAATGAAACAAAGTAACATTAAATACAGAAAACATACATTAATGTAAGGAACTGGGGATCTAATAAAATACTGATACATATTCATGTAAACTTTCCCACCTTGTGCGTTTTACCCTTAATATATTTGTAACGCAGAGCTCAAATTTGATCTTACAGGCATTTCAATATCAGTAACATGTTAATAACACAATGCGACACTTATTAAAACACTCTTAGAAACTGATCTCATTTTTGTAATCACACCTAAAGGATTTAGACTGTAGGTTAATAGACTTTTAATGTGGTATAACACATCTACGACATACATAAATAATTACGACATATGAGACTGTTGTAGCAACACGTGGGGAGGACAACTTGTATTGTATTAACATTTGACTTGATCTTAACCTGACCAGTTCTTACTGAAAAAAAAGTGTTACTGCAAACGCTCGGGTAACATGAAAACGAAGAACATGCCGTCAACATTTGTATTATCTAACTTAGGTTGTTAGCAGAGCTAGCTAGCCGTACGTTAATGTCAGGTGTGGGTTTCATTGCTTAATGGCGCCTATTGAACGGATACACAGACGTACCTTATTGTTTAATATCCTTTATATCAACTTCTGGCAAAACTGGTAACGTAAAGCCGATTCACGTAAGTATGTTCGCCGACAAAAATCTTTGACATTGAGGACTCTGCATCGTGACCCTCCGCAAGTTGTTTTCTCCAAGCACTCGTGGTGCTACGGGCACATCTGAATGTCGTCATTTGCAAGCGACAACTACGAGGGCCAATCAGACACTAGATCAACTTGCGAAACCTCACTAAGCTAACGGAGTCAAAATAATTAAAATTATGTATACGTATATTATTAACACAAAGACGTGCACTGATAACACTATACATTTGGAGAGTCACATTCTCCTCACATATACATTCTTTTTTGGGCCAAACGCCACCACTATTTTGGACTTTTATTAGGCTGTTAGCATTCTAGTTGCTACGGAAGTAGAGCTAGACGCGCTGTCAAAACTCCACGCAGTAAGCTTCTTCCCTGCCAGTCCGTCAGACGGTTCCTCGGTGTCGCAGTGAGCTCCTCCGATCTGTCCGCTGTCGCAATGGCGTGTGTTGAAACCTCCTCCAGCAGGCCGTACCACCTGGTAGTTTTCGGAGCCTCTGGGTTCACAGGACAGTTTGTGGTGGAAGAAGTAGCGCGGACCGTGTCCGAGGGTCCGAAGGGGAACCTGAAGTGGGCCGTGGCCGGCAGGAGCAGGCAGAAACTGGAAAAAGTTCTGGAGCAAGCCGCTGGAGCCCTCAGTGTGTATTTTAACAATATCTTTGGTCGTACATCAGATTATTTATACACGAAGAGTCGATATTTAATTGATAAAGGTTTTTAATGAATCACTTTGTTTGAAGTCATGAATGCAAGGGTAGGTGGCTGAAATTGTTGAGTTTTGTTGTTAGTATGGTTTTACAAAGACTGCATTTCTTCTGCGCAGGGAGATGGCCACACTCCGGGTCAGCATGACTAATCAGGCTCTCATTGATACGGTTGTGACCCTGTGCACTAAACTCCAAAGTACAGGGGACTATTAACAAAAAGATAGCCCGTTAGTTCAACTGATGGAAGGATGGAGGCTGAACGATTTTGCATTCAGCATGTACTCAAAGTATCATTAAAGTCCTAAAATATTTCCATAACAAATAATGAAAGCTGCAAAACGGACTGCATCTTGCAGAAACTTCACAGTTGGCACATAGGTATCCTGGTCTGTGCTGTGGCAGATGTTGATTCAATCTTGGCTGGTTGAAAGGACTGATTGTCACACAAAGGTATAGTGAAGTCACAGTTGCCTACTTTGTTGCCAACTTTTTAAAGTGGTAATACTTATTAGATTAGACAAATCTTGTTTAGATATAAAAGGAAGACTGCTGCACATCATAGCTTTTAAGGATGAGTATTAACAATTGTGAGCTTGAAGTTATATGCAGTTATGCAAGAGCCAGTGCCATTGTGTAACTGCCTAGGCGTGTTAAGATTAAGTCAACCCAGTGTCACCTCTGACCTCAACCTCAGAGCAGTGACGCATAAAATCTTTATGATTTACAAAAATATTAGATTGGTGAGACCAATTGATTCAAAAAAGTGCTTGAGTGAGTGAATGAGTAAATACTGACATACCTTGGTAAAGATGTAGACCATGGGGCATCATTGATTTAAAAAAAACAAAAAACAAGGATTGTACTCTTCCATTTATTTAGTAGGTTGTCTTATCTCAGTAGGTTTTCATGTTATTTTACTTAGTAGAATTATACAATTTCTGCACTTGGAGCTCATACTACAATAACACAATCTTTTAGTAACTAAATCACATAGTTGATTCAAGAGTGGGCTGTGGGAAAATGTAGATTATTTCTTCAGAGATGATTAAATGGAAAAATGGCATACATTGATTAATAATCAAAATAATTATGTGTTTGGGCCTATTTTCTTGTAACCAAAAACAATTTGGGCATTAATGAAGCAGAAATAAATATTGAAGCAATGCTCATTAGTTTGATGGGTAGCAGTTATTTACAGTGATGTCAGTAATTTTCCAGGTTGGGTTTGTATCTATGCAACACTCTAAATGTGGAAAAGTTATTCCATCATAGATTTAAGACCAGGGAACATTTCTGTTGACATGATAGTAATGCAGGTTTCCAAGGGATTAAAGTGTTATTCTACTGCCCCCTCCTCTTTGGCTTTCTCTGTAGGGAATGAACAACAGCTGATGGAACATACCCGCTCACTGGACAATCCCATCCGTGACCGCACACAGCCTGACATGTCGCCTGGTTCAGTCAGTCAATGACCACTGAAGAATGCATTTTATTATTTTACCTGATTTTTCATTTACATTTTAAATACATATTAAAAAGTCTGGGAATTTTATCCAAAAGATGCTTTGTTCAAGGTGGTATTTTTGGCATTTTCCACCTGGGAAGTGTCCAAGTTTACAGTGGAGGTAAAGACTAATTTGCTTCCAGGGACATATTTTCTTTTCTTATGTTGGCACCTTGGTAACAAAGGTGGTTCTTAAGCTTTTTGGCAGCTCCACAGACTCACACATCAGCACTCAATCTGCACATGTGGCAGGTTTACATAAGCAGAGTATCACTGCTAATTAAATGAGGCCAAATTATTAGAACTTCACATCTTTAAAACAGTGTTTGATGCTTATGTGGAAATAATTTCAATCTCATCAATCGGATCAGACAAAGGGAGGAATTTAACTGCACGAATCTCATCTTATTCTCATTTATACCATGTTATGTTCTTTCCTATGACTATTTTTCAAGTCAAGGCATATTGTTGCTTATCAGACTTTAAAATACACCATTAAAATAACTACAGCTCTACATTCTACTTTTGAGTACTTTGAAGTGTAATGTATGATTTTAATGTTTTGTGTGCAGGTAAGCCTGAGCTGAGAACAGAAGTGGACATCATTGTTGCTGATGTGGGAGAGCCGGACTCGCTGGCAGCCATGTGCAAACAGGCGGTGATTGTCCTGAACTGTGTCGGACCAGTAAGTAGTGGAATCCACAGAAACATCTTTGCATATTGATATGTTTCATTTCCCTTTGACAGAATTTGCTCAGCCTCATTAAATGTAGTTTTTCTTCACATTTTCTCTCAACGTCTGCATCTGCATTTCAGCATCAACCTTTTAGCATCAGTGTTGTTCAAGTTAACCCCTCATTTTGTCTTTCGCATCGTCTTTCTCTCTTCTCTCCGTCTCATTTGTTTTGTCACACACAGAGCACCGTTCATTCACACAATGAAGGATACTGACTTACAGCACACAATAACTTGTATTGTGTGTTTGTCCAGCGCCACTGCATCATGTCCTGTGGCTCATTCAGGTTCTTGTTTCACATTAAATTCTTCCACTACAGTAACCACCACTGTTGTTGCACACAGCCACAATTTTCCTGCAGAATAGGGTTGGGCACTGAACCCTGATGCTACATGGGCCCCGGGGCCAAATTATTAAAGACCAGACTATCGATGAGCTCAGACATGAACAGTTTTCTTAATGTTAAAGGAGAAAGAAAAATAGGAAGAGGGATCTGGAATATTGTTTGGCTGATTTTTCTCCTTTTCTTTCTTTTTTTTCTCTCCTTTTCGGACAATTGCATTTTATTTTGTTGTTAAATGGTACAATTTCTGCAAAAATGAGTGATTCAGGAAATATTCAAAGGCCTTGAGCAACCTCTAGGTATTGTAGAAATAATTCAAAGTGTTGCACAGTGTGTTTTATTTGATATCCTAACACATTTAGGGGGTGAGATTTGAACTTTAAAAAAAGAAAATTTGACCCCATTTAAGGATCACACTACTAAATGGTAAGAAACTTCTGTCTCTATACATCGCACTATAAGTAACAGAATGTACACCTATGCTGCCGATTTCAGTTCGATATGAATGTAAAATAAATTAAATTGCATCTAAGGCACAAACAGAAAGTGAACAATAAAGAAAAAAGTCTGAAAATGATGAATTACTTATTTGTTTTTTCATGCGTCTCTCTGTTTATAGTACAGATTCTATGGTGAGCCAGTGGTTAAAGCCTGTGTGGAGAATGGAGCCCACCACATTGACCTCTGCGGAGAGCCTCAGGTAGAAAATGAACAAATACTGTATATTCACTCACACATAAATGCATAAAATGTTGATTTCACTGCTCTGTCCCTTTTTAACATTACAGATCTGAAAACTACTTACATGTACTTGTCAGTGGGCTTTGCATAGATGTTGCCCTGTAGACGTCCTCACACTGGGCTTTGCGGTTGTTTGTGTTTGGATTAAATTGGAGACGTGCTGCGTTTCATGCTGTAGCTTGTTAGACAAAATTATCTTGTACTTGGCTACACAACAGTAGTTTCTCCCTGTTGTCAGATGCCCAGTCAGTGTCATACACCATGTCTTAATGAAACTGTGATAGTCTTACTTAACGTTTACATGTACAGTATTTTGGTTTAATTTGGTTTGAGCTGAGAACATTTCTAAATTAAATATCCCACTTTGTCCGATCAGAGAGATGACTGCATGAAGATGGTTCATTTGCCATTTTATATTCTTTGTAAGCGATTATTATATCAATGGTACTGAGAAATGGGTATGTTTGTGTGTTCATTGCTGGGCTGTGTGCAGTTTTTGGAGGGCATGCAGTTGAACTACGACAGCCAAGCAGCTGAGAAGGGCGTATACATCGTAGGAAGCTGTGGATTTGACTCCATACCTGCTGACATGGGAGTCCTCTACACTAGGGACCAGTTTAAAGGTATCATTATATTGACATGCAGTTAAAAAGAGAACCTCTTTTTCACCAAGACACTGATACTGATATATATATGAAATCAACTTTTGTTCACAGGTACACTGACTGCAGTTGAGAGCTTCCTGACCGTTAGCACTGGACCTGATGTAAGTAACTCAATACACACAAACACACACACATATATGTATATATATATATCTGATGACCAAACCTACAGTACATCTGGCACATCCTCGTCTTTCCCATTGTTCGTGTCATTAAACATATCAAATACCTCCTGCTCTTTTCATCTCATCTTGCATTAATCCAGTTACTGCTCTCTGTCACTTTTCTACTTTTCTATATCTGTCTCCCTGTCAGGGCGGGTGTATCCATGATGGCACATGGCAATCAGCTGTATATGGTTTTGCCGACAGCCAAAAGCTCCAGAGTCTTAGGAGGAAGTTTAACCACAAACCTCTCCCTGTTGTTGGCTCTAAGCTTAAACGCAGGTATGTAGGGCAGTGAGGCCTTTTAGCTTCTTCAGAACAAATAAGATCATTGACCCTTTAGTTGCAAATAGTGAGCCCACATATACCTCTGCTGATACTGAGCTCATCTGTCCTCATCATCAACATTTATGCCTGTCAGCTAATAACCAAGTATGGTAAAAGGTCATCTTCATCTGATATTTGTTATTATTGTTTAATCACTGTTAGCAAATCTAAAAAAAAACACTCATTCACTCAAGTTTCACCAGTTTGAATTCTAGGGTCGATGGAGATGTTTTACAGAATGTCTGCTTTTTGTCTGTTCTGAATGTTAACTTCTTAGTAAATCATTTAATAGGCTCCTGGCTGATGAAAGAACCAGATAATATCAGCAAAGGCAATAGCAAGATCTGAGATTTGATAGAATAGAGAGAGAAAAATTATGATTTTTTTTTTCCAAATGAAAAATTCTGTATAAAGTACTGTATGTTGTAACTTCGTCAACAACTTGCAAAGTGTTTATAAACTAATTAATGAAACCTTTTTTTTATATGGGTATTTGAGACTCCTATATTTTACCTATAATAACTTGTACTTCCTAATCTCATACTTACTATACTGTTGCTGCCATTTACCTCATCAGAAGAAAGTGAATTAGAATCAGAAAAACTACACTTATTTCCAAGACTTAATTGCTATTCCTACTTTAAAGGTCCATATAACCTTTGTGGGCGAATCTATATGTTCTGAACCACCTATAGGAGACATTATGTCATTATATATGGGAAGAAATAATCTATCAGACTTTATTCTGCCCTACTGAGGTATTTTATTTTGTGATTGAAAAAAGCTAATGGTGGCATATAAGGCAAACTGATACATCCATGTGTAAAGTGTTTTACCACTTTAGGACAAGGATTTGGTAGAGAAAAGTCTACATTTCGTTGTGTGCTTTTTCCTAAGTGTGTATTTGTGCACATTTCCAGAGGTGCCTTGTTCTACAGTAATGAGATCCAGCAGTACACGGTGCCCTTCATGGGCTCTGATCCCTCTGTCGTGAAGAGGACCCAGCGTTTTGTTGTGGAGGAACATCAGGCCACACCGGTCAGTCTTTAAGTTTCTGTGGTTTTTTTGTCTTTACTTTACCCGTTCATGTGCAAATTTTACCAGACAGCATAATTTGTTAAAGGGTTTCCTTGTATTTATATACCACAGAGATGTGTCTAAAATGAGTAAAAGTTTTATTGATGGGTTTTGAAACCTGCAGTGTGTCAGTTTTTTTTTTCCTTTGCTTTTTGATGCATTGAACATGTACCTCTATGAATTCTTCTTCATATAAAACTTTTTTCTATCAGCTCTTCTCTCTGATAATGCTGTTCTTATTATTTAACCCTTTTATTGATTTTTGTTAAATAATTCAAGTACTTCATATACGAAATATCACAGTGTGCAGAAAGTCCTTCATAACAGTTTGGTTTTTAGATTCTGTTAGCACCATGATAAATTAATGTCTCAGAGCATCAAATAATCTGCTGATCTATTATTTAGGTCCAGTATGGTGCATATGCTGGTGTTGGAGGAATTGGCAACATTATCAAGATGATGTTTGCCGGCATCATGTTCTGGTTCTTAGTCAAGTTCAGTTTCGGACGCAATATGCTCATCAAGGTAAAAAAGATGTTATATTTACATGGTACACATAAATGCTACATTTCAGAGCTGATTATGTTAAGTTTTGTTTGGTGATAATGAATGTTTAACCTCATCCACTTCTCTAGTACCCAGAGTTCTTCTCATTTGGACTCTTCTCAAAGGCTGGACCAACCAGAAAGCAGGTAGAGTCCTGATATAACAGAAAATAAGAGGCATTTACAGTTTAGATTGTGCTTTCCATTTATATAAACAGGTTTTATTCACATGGATCCGTAAAATATCTTCAGTACAATTTGGACTTGTCTTAGTAACTGTTGGATTATCAAGTGGCATTAATGTTATTCTCACTTTTAAATACCCTGTTGGGAAATATTTGTTAGAATATCCTGTAATAATAGCATGATGATGATTAATACATAAAAGTAAGGAGTTGGATGAGAAACAGCTGTTGTAATTGTATTCATAATGACCTTTGAAAAGTCTTAAATTTATCTTGTGGACACCTGTAGAAATCCTAATAAAAAACAGATTAATTTCAGGTAGTGAAGTCAGTTTTCAAAATTCATGTTATTTGTATCTTTTAGATGGAGGGGTCATCCTTCCAGTTTGCTTTCTATGGAGAGGGCTACACAGAGGAACAGGACCCCTCCCAGGGAAAACCTGCCGGCAAGATCCGCACACTTGTTCAGGGACCAGGTAACCAGAAGTGTTTATTGAAAGTGGTTGGATGTACAGATATTATATGTACACTTGACCATAAAGCAAATGTCAAATGCTCATTAGTTTCTCTTGACCTGTCTCTGTGTCTTATTTTGTCAAGTTAACTGAGACAGCCAGTCCAGCCTGTGCATCCACTTTCTTAAATGTGTCTATTGTGTCTTTGTTTTTATTCAGAGTGTGGATACGTGGCCACACCCATCGCCATGGTACAGGCAGCTCTAACGATCCTCAACGAATCCACAGCTTTGCCCAAGAAGTGAGTTTTTACTCCCCACATTTATGCCTTCCAACTAAATAAAACACACAGCATGAGTTTTTTTCCAACTTTGTTTCTTAATTTAATCTGACTCTTCTGGATTTGCCTTAAATATAACCTTTGTCACACTGAGCAGATTTTCCAGGTTTTGTGCAGGATTTCAGCCTCTTTTGTGGCTTTTTGTTTGTTTTATAAGGATATAATGTAAAAAAAAAAAAAAAAAAAAAAAAGTACTTACCCCTCAGCTCCATGTCTTGGTTTTCTTTAAGCTTGCATTTCTGTTTTTTCAAGGGGAGGAGTGTATACACCAGGAGCTGTTTTTGCAAAAACCACCCTCATCGACCGCCTCAACAAACACGGAATCCAGTTCTCTGTCCTCTAAAGTCTGTCTCTCCTCTGACGCCACAGCCCAGGTTTTTTTTCAGCACTTAGTAATATCTATAATAACAACTGGAAGGTTTCTGGCATTTACTATAAGAGCCTTGACAGGTGAACTACACTTTTGAGTTCTAACCATTTTTTGAGCATTCGTCTTTTTCAGTAACATCAAGACCTCTTGGGGTTGAATGTACAACTAACCATCTGCTTGCAAGACAAATAGCACAACACAAGCACAGCAGAAAAATACACAATTGGGTTCAAGATGAATCCTGGAAATGATGAAGGAACTTAATTCAGGCCATGTGTTTCAACTTAAACCAACAAGAAAAGTATTTGATGAAATTATTTCCATTTTGTGTTTACGCTTTTTTAAACAGAATAGTTTCTCATTATCATTAACACGTTTTAAATATGTTAATGTTTAAAAAAAAACAAAACTGTTTGCTGTGTCATAGAACTTCTACAATCCCTGAGTTTAGTCGGACTCATGCAGTAGCTGTTTGTCTCCTGTAGAGTAGAAACCTGCTGTGTGCACATACTCTACATGCTCGTTTTACGTGGTCTGGCCTGCTATTAAAATCCTAATTTAGTTTTTGACAGTTAAAGGTTTGCTTTCACTAAACCACACTACCCTCTTGAATGTTTTTTTTTTTTTTGCTGTAGTTCATCTATCCACATTTGCTTTGAGCCTTGTCAGAAAATGCATCCAGCTGTTGATGCACAAAACAGAATGAGATACTCCCTGAATCTGAACAGATTCACTCACTGTTTTGTAAGAACTGTTTCAGTTTGTTTTGTATACTCAAAGAAATGCTTGAGCACGAAAGGACTGGACTTGTTTCACCTACAGAGGATTTGATGGTTGCACTCCACATTTGGTTTGATAGTTGTGTTATGTGCATGTGACAGGTGCGTTTGGGGGTTTTGTTTTGGCGTGCTTTGCTCTGTATGAATTACAATAAAGCAAACTCTGCTAATACAAGTCTCATCTTTTCTCACACAAATGACACATTTATAAACACTTTTACAGATCATATTTCAGAATTGGTGAAAATGGTCTGACATCTAGAAATGGTTGAGATTCTTTTTTTTCCCTTCCAATATGTGTACTGTATGCGCAATTTGAGTTTTAACTCTGATAGACGTTGCAATAATTAGAAAACGAGACAGAAGAGTGCCATGGTTTCGAAAATACATTTTTGTTGCTCTGCACACTGTGTGACGCTGTTAATCGGTAGAAATCTAAACTGTCAGAAAATCAACACCCAGAAACATCAAGCACAAAAGACGAAAATAGAGGCAGAAGGAAGGGTCTCTGCAGGTAAATATCACACACACAGAGGGTCAGAGGTGAAGAATGACAAGGATAAGTAGTTATGAGTCCATGAAGTGTGCGTTTTGTATTCAGTAACTCGCATACTTTGCCATTAGGTGATTTACATTTTACATGGGAATCTTTCCCACTCAAAAACTATTACAGGGGTAAACGCATTTCCTAAATTACCTAGTTTCCTGAAATGATCCCTGTCTTTTCTTACTGTGCACTTACCAGTCCCTTTATTCCACACTTGCATGCAGGGAATGATTTGTTTGTCCACCAAAAATTGGCCTCCTAAATGAATTATAAATATTTTAATGTACTGTGATTCTGAAATACACATTGCACTAAGTTTGTTAGCAAGGACTTCGTTAATTCTAAAAGTCTGACAGTAAGGGCATCAAAGAGACATTGAATAGGGAACTGAATATGATTAAAACTCCAAATACATAGGTAAAATATTTATTAACATTACCATCTTCTGTATAAAACAAGCAAAAAATTGTGTGATTAAAACCTGAGATCTCTTAACTTTTCAGCACATGCTCCATTTCAAACACACTGGTGACCAGAAAAACTATGTAAAATTGCCTTTACTGTTGGTTTGACAGGTAGTACTGCTTCCATCATGAGACAACATATTTTCTGTGAAACTGACATGACTGATACACTTCAGCAGCTACTAGGCCGCCCGTATATGGTGGATATGTGTACCTCCCCTGACGTGGGAAACCATCACCTCCTTTTTGTCTTTATGCACATTTTCTTTGACAACAGCTTCCAAAATTAGTTTGTTGTGAATCCACCTCCAGTGGAATGCATCTGTTGTTCATACTGTCTCTTGGTTTAGCAGCTGGTGAGAGTAGACGACATCTTCATAGTGGTATTTCTCTGCTATTGACATGATTGAATCATAGCATCTGATTCGACTCAGTACCTGCAGCACTTCAACCACAACAGACCTGGATAGGAAAACAAAACTTAGATTACAGAATTGTAGTCATATTCCTGCACACAGTTTTTAATACAGTTACTCAAAAAACACTGTTACTTTGAAAGCTATGGGTCTGCAGGTGTCACAGTCCCAGCCCCACCCCCCCCCAAAAAAAAAAAACCCACAAAATTCTAATGATAATTTCCATGTAAACATTCTTTTTTTTGTGAGGTAAAGTGATTTTTTAATTTCACTGTGAAACATATTTTATATTACCTTGTATTTGCTTCCTCAGAAGGATTTTTTTTGCAAATAGTGTGAACTTCTTGAACCAGGTGGTTTCTGAAATTCTGCAGCTGAGGCAAACAGACGTTTTCTTCTGTACACCAAGAAAGTGGCAAACTATCTGCTATCTGGAAAGAGACATGAGCACACAAAGGTGTGATGTTAAAGAAAAAATGTTATCTAATGGTCATTAATGAGACCACACATAGCAGGAAATGCTTGTAAAATATTTACTTTAAACTGTTAAAGATAAGCTGAATTGAAATACCTTTTTACAAGCATGAACGGTACTGCAGGATTGTGTCTGGCTGGAAAGAGTGACCATCAGGTATCGACTCAGCAGTTTTTCCAACATCAGTTCCTTCAATACAGACTCAGGAAGCAGCATATCCCACTTTCCCATGTTTCCAAGGAGCTGATGCAAACAGAAATGACTATTAGAAATAGTAATATAAAGCTCCAGACAAAACTGAGATAATATGAGATTCATATTTGGTTTCACTATTAGTATTTGTTAATGAGTACTTTAATGGCCATCCAGAACTGCTGATCTCTGAAGCGAAACTGAGGAGACGACTTATCTTCAAGGAACCTAGACATTACATGTGAATGATACACATGGTTAAAGAAAATTTAAAAAAAAATAAATTATGTCAGAAAACAAACAGCTGAAGAAATATTCCTGTGTTAAACTAAACAATAAGTTAATAAAAAAAACCAACCAAAAACTGTATGGCCATAATACTTCAACCAAGAAAAAAAGTGGATAATTTCAATGCTATAACTGCAAAAGTAAACAGGACACTGACTTTTTTGGGTAGAGAGGAATAAAGACATCTTCATCTACACAGCTCCTCAGTCGGTGGATCACAGCCTCTAAGAACGTCTGCATGAACAGTAAAAGCAAGTGTTTTATTGGGTACATTTGATATCATGAAGGATAAAGTCATCTAAAACAGGCATTACCTTGACTGGTTTACTTTGCTCTCCTTCAAAGATGGAATAATCCTCCTTCAGTCTGTGACAAACACCAGTGAGACAGACAGACTGTTGGAGGGACATGGGATCCCACACCAGGTCCACAAAGGCTGAGCAAACAATGAGACGAGCACAATGCGACACGTTTGTTTAAGTAGACGTATAAAGCAGAGACAAAGCATCAAGGGTCTGTTTGGTTTATTTATATGCAACTATGAAATGATTCACCTCACAATTATTAAAGAATAATTTTCACGTACACTTTCAGAACAGTGTGGCCTTGTGAATAAGTAAGAACAAATGCACATTGTAATACCTGTTAGCTTGGGAAGGAGAGTCCTCTCAATGATATTTGACAGAGTTTGTCTGTCTGTTTGCTCCAGCTCCTCATGATCATGTCCGTGACAGAAATTCTCCACTGCAGTGAACCACGGCAGGTTCTCAAAGTCTCCACTGACATCCTGAGACAAACAAAAATCATGTTGCTGTTATCTGTCACCAAAATAATAACCTGCACCAAAGGATAAACATAAAAACAGGGATAAGACACCATAAATGAACTAAACTAAAACTGAAAATAGTTCTTAAGAATGTAGATTAATGTAGAATATTAAAAGTGCATAGCCTAAGAAGATTGAAGATTAAACCCAGTTAATAAAACAAAATAAAGATATTAAAATAGAATACAGTGATGTGAAATTTAACAGGTATTTATCACTGTGTGTGCACCTTTCTCAGTATCTAATCTTGCTGGAACTATATGTGTAAAAGGCCGAATTTCCAAACACACACAATCTCGCTACTTGTCTTGATGACAGAAATAAATATTTCACAACTTCCTAAGAATCATGATGCAGTGTAATGGTACATGTGGCTGTTCAACTGCATTGCATCTCTTTTAATGTTTGTGTCCACATGTTTAAGTACCTTCAGTGGGTTCCAGGCCAGAAGCTGATGCCTGATGATGGGGTTCAGCAGTTTGGGCAGACACAGAGAGATGTAGGCACTGTGGTAAGAGTCAGAGTAGGACTGTCTCCACTCTTTAAACCGCAGCAGGATCTTCTTCACATCACAGAAGTCATCCTGAACATCAGAAAACACCGCGTGGGATCTCACCAGGATATCAGCTGCAGAGGGAGCAGAGAGGGTTAAGAAAAGTTTACAAGCACAATGTGAATTATTGAACTAAGTTCTGTAGCTGACATCATCTCACCTGTCTTCTTCTGCAGCTGCTCTTCCTCTTCTGCTGATGGTTGCATGTCTTCAGGTATATCGAAGTCTTTTGATGCAGTTCCTGGCTCACTAAAACATGCAAGACATATACTTCACATTCCTGAGTGAGTATCTGAATGCCCTTTGTTAATCCATGGCTCATATTTTAGCATGCAGTGAAAACTCAGTTTCATTTTTGTATCATATTCAATATAAGAAAAAAGCATCTTTTCACTCACGAATGAGCCTCTGTTCCATTGGTTGAGTTTGAGCTCTGCTCCACTTTGCTATCTAAAAAATACAGGATGAGATGTGAGTGTAAATAAAAACGTTCTTCATGAACAACTATTTTGACTCCATTTAACATTCCCACCATATATATGCAGTGACATAACTGTTTTCTTCACAAACAAAATCAGAGCTGCTCTTTCCAAAATGTTCCTCAGATCAAACAGTATGACAAAAATACTAATGCTTGTGAAATTACCACACTTCTGAAAGGTAGACTGAATGTCAATATGTATCAAAATGTGTTCTGGTAATCTGACTTGAACAGTATCATTCTCGACAACACAACAGCTTTATTCTTACACACTATGCTTTGCAAGAAGCCTTGGCCAAACATGACTTATTTGGACACCACACAACAAATATATTTCCAGTTTTATCTCAAATAACACATGGACACACAGATGTCACTCACAGCTGAGCTGCTGCAGGCGGTCGGCCTCCTGCCTCACATTCTGTCGTCTCTGTGCCAACAGCCCCTCCATCTGGTCAGACAGCAGAGTGTGCAGCTCCAGCTCCACTGCGTTGATTTCGACTATCTGTAGTCAGCAAATTACATTAGTGAAAAAACGTACAATCAGATGACTTCCAGAGAGTTAGTATTACACAGCCATTTTATTTTATGTTTTTGACTTGTAAGGGCTTTAGATGTAGAGAGGCTAAGAGATGAAACAAAAATGTGTAACTTATACCTGAAAGAGTGTTAAAGTTGAACAATCAAAAACTAGACAAAAATAAATTGTAAATCTACTTCTGGGCTCTGCCACCGTTTGACATTCTCTAATCACCCTTACAATTTGGCCTTTATTAATGATTTTACAGAAAAAATAGAGGATAGTTGTATCAATTTCTGACCTTTTCACGCAGGCACTCCACCAGGTTATGAACATACAGGGTCATAGCTCTGTAAAACTTAAGCTGAAGCTCCGAAGAAGTTTCCTCCAGTATTTCTGCTGAGGATCTAGCAGTGTCAACGTCGAACTCCATCCTCCTCAGGTCTGCCTGTCGAGCTCTGTGCACCTCTTTCAACGAGTCCAGTCTGAACAGAAAATACATACTTGTAGACCAAAAATGAAAACATTTTGGAGAGCTTGGAAGTTCAACAAAGTGTACTGAGGTTGTGCATGTATGCAAGCCCACGCATACACACAAATAAAAAAAGATCGAGGACACTGTCCTGACACAAAGTTCAACTTTTTAAAGTGTTTTAACAGTGCAGCAAATAATACAGTAGAAGAATGTCAAAACTCACCAAAAACTGATGTGTAAATTTCCATAAGAGAAATAAAGTCAAGTTAAACTCACTTCACAGTGATTCTCCTCTTGACCATTGAGACGGTGACAGATGGAAGATCTGGGACACTGACCCCAGTTTTCTTCTTTTGCCTTCGCCTGCTTTTCCTGCTGCTATGGCTGCTAGATTCACTACCAGATGGGCTCTGAGGAATACAAAAAGGGATGCACTATAAAACTGCAGTCCACAGGATACGAATCAGTGCCTGTAAAAATTAATCACCCCTTTGAATATTTCTATCGTGTTCATAAATGGACCCAGGGTCGATATAATTTGGCTGTTTTGGTAAGAATTTACAAAAAAACTCTTTGATGTCCAAGTGAAAACAAATTTCTATGAAGTAATGTCAAATAATTAAGAGTGTATCATGTAAAATAAATGATAGCATAAATATTCACACCCCTGAGTGACTGACTACATTCAACAGAGGCTGAGCCAACCAGCACTAGTAATCTTACTACTCTTGAAACATATGTCCCGAGGGGAGCAAATGCATCTCAGGTAACTGTAGCATAAACACACCAAAGGCTTGTTGGAGACTCCAAGGTCAACTGGAATAAGTTTCTGAGGTCTGATGGAGCTTTTTGGCTATCACACTAGATGCTATGTTTGGGGAACAAACCCAAGGGGTGAATACTTTTTATAGGCATCATATAGATGGAGAGGACTGTTCATTAAAGTGTGACAAAATTCCAAAGATAGAATAAAAATGATGTAATAAAATATGGATCAATAAGGGTAATAAATAAAAAGACATAACAGTAAAGCTATTAAGACGGAGGCAAATACAGAGAAAAAGAGAACACTTAGAAACATATGGGGAAAAATAGGGAATAAAAAGGAAGCACAAAGAAGAGAAAAAGGTGCATCTTTCCAACCTGTTGTCCTGTTCGTCTCTTCACTCCCTTTCCAATTTGTGTTTCCTCCCAAAATTCCTGGTCCTCCCCGTCAGTCCCAGACAGACTGCTATCACTACCCCCTAGATGTAACACACACAAAGAGGACGCTACATGAGGTTCACAACCCAAAGAACACGTAGTGAATAACAGACAGACCTAGTCAGACCGGTCTAACTGAAACCTGGAGTTTTGGTGAAATTTATACTGCTTTGCAACACTTTGAAATTCATTCTTTGACACTTTTTACTTACCCCTACTTACAAAACTGGATGTTTTAAACCCAAACTGGCTCCTTATTGATAATGCAATGAATATCAATACCACAATGACCAGCTTGACTCAAAACATTGTTCTTTTACTATCTTCATTCTTTCCTCTCTTTTTCACCTTCCAATCATCAGTCAGGTAGTCTTTATTTTTCAGCCTCTTTCTACATTCTTTTTTGTCACCACGTTCCCAAACTCTTACCAAGTTTCTCAGCAATCCTCTCCCTGATGCTTTTTTGTCGTGGGGCAAACTCAATTCTTTTCTCATAATCATCAAGCTCATCATCATCATCATCATCATCATCATCTCGGTCCTCTTCATCCTCCCTGTTTAAATGTTCTGGAGTGCTACCAGAGGAGCTTCGACCATCTTTATCCAAAGAAATGAATTCTTTTTGGGCTCGAGCTGCACGACGCTGCCTTCTAGCCGCCTCAATCTCTTTAGCTTTAGGAATGGTTACTGGAATAAAAAACAAATCCACAAATATGTACTTGAATGAAAAGACATCAACATCCATGAGCACATCTTTGGTTTATATTGTAGTTTAGGCCTGATGATAGCTGATTTACCACACTGACATAAATACAAATGCAAATACCTGGCTTTGAAGCAGAGCAGCTAGATCCTGAACTAGATGAGGGAGACCAGGCATCACCTTTTTCATCATCATCATCATCATCAGAATCCTCAACAGTAGCATTATCATCACAGTGGAGAGGACTTGGTGAATCCTGGCTGCTGGAATCTTCCCTCTGAGCAAGAGATGATTGGACACCTCCACCATCTGTGGCTGTGAGAAAGGGTACATATCTTAGCTGATCCTGGTCCTGATTATTATAGACAATATTATCTTACCTATAATAGACTTTATACTAGCGTAAAATTTGAACTTTCCGACATCTTTTAATTTTCTATTTATCTGCAATGACTATTAAGACACAAGGTTTCAACTGATAACCCCTCTTAAATGTTTTTTTCTTTTGGGATTTTGTTCAGTTTTTAGATTTGCGGCGGGT
>JAPTYQ010000018.1:20474973-20494139 GCA_029814465.1 Ostorhinchus cyanosoma | reverse complement strand
GGTACACCGCTTCCATCTGCGCTGCCAATCATCATGAAGCAGCCTCCTGTTCGTGCCCCCAGCCTCAAAGCACCCACATCAACAATGACCGGCTCACCTTATGGCACAGGTATTCTAACTTTGTGTATTTCAATGGAAGCAGCAAAATCAAACACAAAATACCAGAGTTAAGAACAGACACAGAGGTGAAAGCATGATTAAAATATTTCAGATGTTTTTGTTGTTATTTTGACTCTGTTGTTTATCTTTTGTGTGTCTGTCTCCTAGGTTTGGCTCCTATGCCTCTGATGCCTGGGACTATTTTGACCCCTATCCCTATCGGAGGCACTGGCCTCTCACCTTTGACACCAATGGCAGGCCTCACTCCTTTGGTCCCAACAGCCACAGGCCTCAGCCCTCTTGTGGGCTCCAGCTCCACCATACCCCTAATGCCCACTTTGGGAGCCGCCACACTGCCAAACGGCACCATAGGAATTCTTCAGCCGATCCCAACTGGAGCTTTGGCCACTGGTATGTAGGATTCTCATTTAGACCCTTATTTATCTCCTTCTGCTTTTCCCCCTGCTGTGCTACTGTGTCAGTGCTGGTGACAAGTCAGTGGGGGGTCCCTACTATGATACACACACATGAATCAGTCCTTTCATAGTCGGCACAGCGATGCTTGTTTTCTGTATCTGCTGTTTCTGTTAAAACTATTGAAGAGTGTTGTGCTACTTTTTGTATTAGAAGATATATGAGTATATCAGCAGAATGAACTCTTCATTTTTGGTGTAGAATAAGGGAAGTGAACTTGCATAGGGCCATTAATTCTGGACTGGTTCTGCAGAGTCAGGTCGGTCTGTCTCATTTCCATACAAATAGCCTCTCTGTCCTTGAGATGGACTGTCTCGGGATGACGAGCCACCAGAGACAGGTCTGTCCTCCTTTAACAGAAAACCGTTGGAAATAACTACAGCAATTACATTTATTTCGTCATTTAATTCAATTCTGTCACGTAATTTGAATCATCAGAGATGGTGAGAAAAACATGTGACTGATTTACTGTTACTAATCAAATTGTCGGTGATTACAAATGGGCTACATCCAAATATATTCATTTTGGTAAAAAGCTTTCAATTATAACAGACCATTCATTCTATTGTGCCTCTTTCGGCCATGCAGGGATATCTTCTTTTGGCAGATATCATGAAAACCCATTTCGGGGAACAATGGTTCACGTGCCAGTATACAATAATTTAAAATTTTGATATGTTTTCTTACTTGTTTTTTTACTCCCTCTCGTTTCCCAATGAAACTAATGATCATTGGTGTAAGTTGTCAATGGCTGATGAATATGCTTGTAATTAGTTTTGATGATTCTGCTTTATAAAATAAAACTGTTTATAACAGTCCAATCTTAACTCAGTTAAAGTGTAGAACTTTTAATAAATCTTTGACAATAATCAGTGTTTAATACTCACTTAAATGAATTATTTGAGCAATTTCAGCTCTTTTTACCAGTTAAAACCATTTTCTATGAAGTAATTAAAAACTGTAAAATGTGATGAATTACTTTGAGTGACATAAAATAATACTTTTTAAATTTTTAACAGGATAAGTTTGATTAGAAAGTTTTACATTACAAAAGTAACATTTGTGTCCCTTTTAATCAATATCTGTGTGTTTGATACATGTATTTTCAGGCCTTCCTCTGTCCGCCTCCTCCTATAACTCTCCAGTAGGACGTTCCTCTTCTCCTGCTGGTATGAACAAGCCCTCACCGCTGCTCGACCTGGGATCCAACAGGTAATGCAAACACACACTGCCTTTGTAGTTGAGAAGACCTTCTTTCTGCCTTTTCTAACACCAAAGCCAAAAGTCACAGCATTTCTTCCTTAATGCTTCAGTCTCACCTTAACTTATTACCTAATTTCAATGTGATCCCTCAAGTTTTATCCAAAGTCTTTTTTTTTTTCTTCAAAATATTCCCAAAATATTCTTTGTCTCAAAAGCTAAACATAAATTCCCTGGTTCTCTTCTCTTCATCACATATGGATCTTCCTAGAACCCATCAGTGTGTGTTTTGTGTTGTCACTATTTTTGTTTCAGTTCCACTTCCTCGTCCCCCTCTGTGATGTCACCCATGCTTTCTGGGCCCAGTGACTGGGCCGTGCCTCATGCCTCCAGACTGAAATACAGACAGCAGTTCAACAGCTTGGATAAACAGATGACAGGATACCTCACTGGTACGATGTGTGCATTAGTGTGTAGGTCATAGAAAACCAAGTTATGCCTGGAATGCAGGCGTGGATGCTCATGAAAAAAGCAACGATTGCAGTTACCTCTTTTTTCTTTTTTAAAAATGTGTGTGTCAAGCCTTAGCTAAGGAAGCAGAAGCTATTTCTGCATGAACTGTGGGTGTGTTCAAGCACACATAGTTTCTCAACACACACAAGTCAAGTATGGATTTGTCTTTTCATTTTGTGACTGTAAGCCTTGTTCGACCTGTTCTGATGAAATAGACACAGTGCAGGCTTACATATGATTTCCTCGTTACAGTGACATTACACATTATATAAATTACATAAATGCCCAATCTTAGAATGATATTCTGTTTTGTGCTCCTGCCTCTGATAATTGTCCACAGTTCTATGTCTCCCTTGCTTTGCGTGATAGGAGTAAGAGCTATGTATTATATAATGGTGTTGCTCATTCACTGAGAATTCTTTTATCATCAGCTCTTTTGTTCAAAACACTCAAAAATGGTTTACATGTTGTATGTAACATAGCACGTTTCAGCACACGCTGTATTGTTTAAACTGATACACACAAACACACACACCCTTCACTGCATACTCCCACCACACCCGCACATTTGTCCCATACATTTTGCTCTCACATTCAAGACACTCGATTTTGTTGGCAGGTCAACAGGTGAGAGGAGCCATGGCAACCACAATGCTGACTCAGACACAACTGGCCTCCATCTGGTAAGAATATTTTGTGTGTTTCTGCATGCTTTATATATCCTACAGTGTTCTTATTAAAAACCCATCCTTCTTTAACTGGCATGAGAGTACGCCTTTTCAAATTACAAGTTTACTATTCACGGCTGTTTTTTACTGAGTGCTATGAAGGACAGCAGATTTCATTTGAGAATTGAGGTTATGTTGATCCAAATTCCAGAACCTTGAATAAATGAGTTGTCAGAGGACAATACTGTCAGAGATTGTTCCCTCTTATGCCCTCCGATCCTAATCCTTTTGCAGGACGTTAGCTGATGTTGATAAAGATGGAAAACTAAAAGCAGAGGAGTTTATTTTGGCCATGCATCTTGTGGACATGGCAAGGATTGGACAACCACTCCCTTTAACTCTGCCAAATGAGCTGGTGCCTCCCTCACAAAGGTAGGTAAAGTAAAAAGTACTAAAATATCACACAGGTCATAGAAACCTAATGTGAATTGCATTGATGCAAATGTTGAATGTGTTATTGAACTGTGCATTTCAATAAATTCACTGAATTCTGTATTCCAGGAGTACAATGAACGGATCGAGCTCTTCTGTTTATGCAGCTCTGATTGATGACTTGGACATCGAACCACCTCAGAAGACCAAGAGCAACTGTTAGTATTGATGCTACCAAAACTATGGGGTTGCATTTATGTCCTTAATGTCAAAACATCTGTTCATTGCAATAATTAATTATTATCAATAAATTAGCATAGTGTCTATTTGGGAAAGATGGTAGTTTTAAAACGTTTTATGTTTCTTAACATACCTAAATGAAACATCTTTTCTCGATGGATTCTTTGGGGGTAATTGTTTTGCAGCACTTTATAAATATTTCGGAATTGACTTTCATTGATTCACACTAATATATTTTACGTCACATGTGATTTATTTTTCTTCCAGTGGTGCCTCTCACTGACTTCTGTTTCTCCATTGTTGCTTGTACCACTCTGAGTTATTCTGCAAGAACTTGGCAGTAAATGTGTGAAACATTATTTTTAGCTTGTGACCTTATTTTGCCTTATTATATATATTTTGACTACAAAATGCCAGTCAGATATTATAAACACTTACAGAATAGAACTGCATACCTCAAACCAAACAAAAAGGAGACTTTTCTTCATTATGGTTTTTCTTTCTTTACGTTCAGTGACGTTTGAGGATAAATTCAAAGCGAACCTTGAACGAGGGAATGCCGAACTGGAAAAAAGGCGGCAGGCTCTGCAGGAGGCAGAGAAGAGGGAGCGGGAGCGACGAGCTCAAAAGGCACGAGAGGAGCAGGAGAAGAGAGAGAGAGAAGCTCGGGAGGCAGAGGAGAGGAGGAGGATAGAGGAAGAGAGGAGGCTGGAGCGACAGAGGGAGTTGGAAAGGCAAAAAGAAGAAGAACGACAGAGAGAGATTGAAAGAAAAGAGGTAGGAGAGCATCTCTTGTTGTAAACTTTCTTTAAAGCCACCACACAGAGATGGTTTTGACTTTTTGTTTTTACTGTTTTTTTGTTTATTCCAGGCTGCACAACGGGAGCTTGAGCGCCAGCGGAAGGAGGAGTGGGAGAGGAGGAGGCGAGGAGAGCTCCAGATAAAGAGGGAGCAGGAGCAGGATGATATCATCAGATTAAAAGCAAAGAAAAGGAGTCTAGAAATGGAGCTGGAAGCTGTGGTGAGTATGATAAGACTAGAAAGAAGTTGACAGTTTATCAGAGCCATGTGCTGCAGTGAAATAGGTTGTCCCCAGTTGTACTTTAACAGAAGTGTGTTTCCATGTTTCAATACCCCAGGGTAACAAGCATCGGCAGATCTCAGACCGGTTACGTGACATCCAGAACAAGAAGAAGCATCAGAAGACTGAGCTTGATTTAACCAGTCAAAGAAAAGATGCACGCCAGCAGGACATCAGCAGCCTGCAGAAACAGCTTGAGGTGTGTGTCCGTATTTTTAATCACCCACCTTTCCCATTTTTGTTATTTCACAGCGGTAGAGAGATGGTACAAAGATGGTACAGTGATTTTATGGGCAAATATTTGCATTACTTCCTAAAAGTGTTTGGTATAGTAAATATTTTCCCAAATATTGTCTTCCAATGACGAATAGCTTGTTGCTACTGACGCATTTCCTCTTAATCAGGAATTCCAGAGGAAGTTGAGTCATCTGAATCCAGAGCAAAGGAGGCTGACTGAGAAACTCAAAAACATGGCCCTGAACAACCTGCCTGGTTAGTGTTGAGTCACATGAGGTGAACAGAATTAGATGACAGACAAGCCTGCACAGGTGTAAGAGGCACAACAGAAAATAACCAATGTCAAGATACAAATATGTAATTTAATATCTTTTTTTTCCAGTTTACATTATAGTCCTAACCTTTCCACTTAAAATTCTCTCAAACATTCTGAATTTAAGTTTTCTCTAAACATTTCTAACCATGTTTCAGATTTTTTTAAAAAGTCACCAATCGATTTTGTTATTTATGTCTAATTCCATTGTTAAAGAAATCATATCCCCTTTACAAATATTACTGGTTAATCCTGTTTGTGGCAGTTTCATCAGAATCCACTACCGCAGCATGAATATTTGCCACCAGATGTAACATGAACCCAAGTCAATGGGAGAGAGGTTTTAATTGCCTCATGATTATCCACCACTTCACATCATATACTATTGTGTCTAGTATTGGGTACAGAAATGAGTAATTTTTACTGTTTGCAGTGTCTACGATGTCTACGCTGAAGGTTGGGGTCAAAGAGAAAAATGCATCTTGCATGAAACTGCGAGACCAGCTGGAAGCTCTGGAGAAAGAGACTGCTGCAAAACTTGCTGAGATGGACCGGTATAACAAAGATATACAGGTAAGCAATAAAGATTAACTCAACTTTTTATCCAAGGATAAGTCAGAACACTTCTACATCTTTACAGATTGTTTGAAAGACATGAGATTTTTTTTTTTTTCGATGATAAAAATCTTTGGCATTAGGTAGCAAATATAAAAGCACTTTGGTCTTTGTCACTGTATCCTTAGAAGTCTAATGTCTTACATTCTCACTCAGCAGACATACAGTACATACCTGTCCTTCAACTTAAGCTTCTCTTGAGGAATTTGCAGTTAAATTGTAGCAGTCTGTAAAAAATAAGCTTTCCTTTTTTTACGTTGTGGGTTTCTTCCTTCCTTCCTTCCCTCCTGTCCTGGTACTTTTAGAAGAACAAATTAACACATTTCTAAGGTGTGCACTGCCTGTTTACTGTAGCACAAACATTAGTACTTTCAACTCCTGCTTGGCCCTTGATGTCTTTCTTTGTTTCCTCTCCTCTAATCATCCTTTCCAATCCGCCTTGTCATTCCTAACCATCTTTCTTGCCCTTTGATACTGATTCCATCCCTTTTGTCTTTACCTTTTCCCTCTACTTTCCTTCTTTGTCTTTGTGCTCTATGCTGTACCGGATCCTTTTCTTCTTGTTCATCACATACCCCTTGCCACATCCTTTACAGTATAATGGTGATGACGACTCTATGCTTCAGGCTGTCCTCTGTCTGCTGGCCTGCCTCCGTAACCTCTTCTACCTACTAAAGGTTTTCTCTTAATTACTCATTGTTGTGGTCAGATTTTTGTCTCCCATATCCTATTCTAATCTTCTTTAATCGTTTCATATTCCTCCATCATTCAGTTACCGTGTCTGGTGCCTTGTAGTGGTTTGACTTTGTAGGTTTTTATTCTTGTTCTGTCTTTTCTTAGCTCACTTCCTCTCTTTCTCTTTACACATGTCTCTCACACCATTCTACAAATTGTTTGATATCTTGCCATTTGTACATATATCCTTGGTACCCTGTATGTTAGCCTAGCATATCTTCTCCACTGTTAATAAATATCTGTTTTTTGTCCAGGAACTGAGAGAAAGCCAGAGAAAGCAGCAGGCAGCATTGGAGAAACTACGGAGCATCAAGGAAGAAAAGCAGCGTGAACTAAAGCAAAGGAAGGAACAGGAGGAGGAGAGGAGAAGAGAAGAGGAGAGGAAACGACAAGAGGAGGAGAGGAGGCGTAGGGAGGAGGAGGAAGCTCAGAGGTATTCAACTTCCACACAGATTCTATGTCAAGACAGAAAGTTATTGAGTAACACGGGTTCAAAAAACTGAAAGTCAGTATCTGGTAAATTCAGAAAGTTGTTCTCAAAACATTATACATGTTAGATGCTAATCATAAAAAGTGAGAAAACTGTTCTATGTGCTATAATATGGAATTGTGGCATTTTCTTGATATAGATTAAACTTTTAGGCTTTTCACTCAAATCTTTACAAAATTTTCCTTTAGTATCAGATTAGGGTTCATGACGAACTGAAACAGATTTTTGTCAGTTTTGAGTTCAGAATTCTTTGTGGTTTGAGGACATACCAAAGTCATAATGGTATAGCGCGCCCTATACTACTTGCATATTTTGAAAACTGGAGTGCATTAAAAACAATAGTTATCCCTCTCAGTAGCACGTTATTTTAATCAGCAAAACATATTGGTAGGCTGCATTTTCATGTATGTCATACATGTTGACATACCTCCGTTTGGAGCAGCAGGCAGGCAATAAAGCCAACTGCTGTATGTGACAAAAAATCTATTGACATTTAGTCTATATAATGTATATTATTATGGACGGAGGCAGAAAAGCCAGGTGTAGATTACTGCACAAAGGGAGAATTTGATTTTCCTTGGTCAGGATATGTACAGTCAGTCCAGCTTGTATTTACAGGGCTGCAAATTAACACCGACCAAACAATAACTCAAACTATGAATTATGAAAAAGCAGCAGCATCTGAGACCGACCACAGTGAACATTTGACAGATAAACAGAACCACAGTGCTTCAGTTTCAGCTTTACAGTTTGTCATGTCTTTTATGTATTGAGATTGTCTCTCTCAACTCACCAAATATTTTTTATTAGTAGGTTTAGTTGTTGTGGTTTTTTTTTTTTGTTTTTTTTTTTACATTATTAGAAATTTTCAGCGACCCCATTTGAATTCCAGGCAGGTGGGGTCCCAACCCCAAGGTTGAAAAACACTGGTCTACTTGTCCCCAGCATTTCACAACAGAGAATTCTGTTGGAAAGTGTTGTTAGATTTATAAAAAAAAAATGTTTAATCAGTCAAAAATGTCTGGGTGATTGACAATATATTTTTCTGCAGTGTGACAAAACTTAAAACATATTTTCCTGCTTTATACCTATACACTTCATCCACTTGTTTTACTGCCCACAGGCGTATTAAGATGGAAAAGGAGCGTCAGTGGCAGGAGAAATTGAAGAGGGATGAAGAGGAGCGACAGAGGAGGCTTCAGGAGGAGAGAGAGGCCAAACAGAGGGAAGAGGAGGAGAGGGAGAGACAGGCTCTTATTCAGGCTGCTAAGGAGGAGGCCCAACGGGAACTCAGGGCAAAGGAGGAGGCAGAGCGCAAAAGAAGGGAGGAGGAGGAGAGGAAGAGAAGAGAGGAGGAGGAGCGGCAGAGGCAAGCAGAGAGGCGAAGGCAGGAAGAGGAGAGGAGAAAGCTTGAGGAGGAGAGGAGGCAGCTAGAGGAGGAGAGGAGGAAATTGGAGGAAGAAAGAAGAAAAGAGGAGAGGAGGAAATTGGAGGAAGAAAGAAGAAAAGAGGAGAGGAGAAAAAGAGAAGAAGAGGAGCAGCGCAGGAGGGAGGAGGAGAGGAAGAGGTTAGAAGAAGAGCGGAGGAGAGAGGAGGAGCGTAGACGAGAGAAAGAGGAGGAGGAGAGGAGGAGACACCGGGCAGCCGAGGCAGCCATCCGCGATGCAGAGGAAAGGAAGAAAAGAGAAGATGAGGCGAGGAGAAAGCGTGAGGAGGAGGAGAGGATAAAGAGGGAGGAAGAGAGAAGGAAACTCCAACAGCATCAGGAGGACGAAAGGAGGAAACGTGAGGAGGAGAGAAGGAGGGCAGAGGAGGACAGGAAGAGAAAGGAGGAGGAGGAAATGAGGAAGAAAGCTGAGGAGGAGAGAAGGAGAAAAGAAGAGGCCTCTCGTCAGCAGCCGCCAAGTGGAGGAGGGAAGATTGATATTCAGGAGAAACTGACGGCTCTGCTGAGAGGACTGGAGGAGAGGAAGGGTAAGACGAACACAAAAGGGGGGGGATGAAATAGGTTCTATTATAAAAACAAATGAAAGGACCAAAACTAGGTTTGCTTAAACTGAAGTAATAATAAAAGCAATATCTCCCTATAAATAATATAAATTCACACCTAAAATCACATATTTTTAGATATATGAAACCTATCTTCCATTTTCTTACCTGCACCACTTTCACATCAGCAGATGGCCAGCTGCCTCATGATGCCAATTACCTACATGTGGCATCACCTTGAATATGACTCTTCTTTGGCATAAAAGTAACTGTCTTGACCTGATAATATATGTGAAAATTTTCTCATTTTGAGTCCATTTGAAAAGCTCCCACTGGAATATTAACACAGTTTAACTTGATTATTTGATTTGATTGATCTGAATAAATCATATGACTAATTGAATAGTTTATGAGTTTATGCATCATAATATGTTCCACAATGTGCTCTTTTAGGTGGGCAACCCAAAGCCACACACCACAGGAAGTCAGCCGCTCTCACGTCCTTCAAAGCGCTCTACCCGTTCACTGCACGAAACCACGAAGAGCTCAGCTTCAATGCAGAGGATACAATCGAGGTAAGAGTGAAATTGATGTTTCTGAGGCACTTGGCAAAAGGATGAGCTGTAACAGGAACAGCAGAATTTTCTCCAGTTTGCAAGACTAAATATCCTCAAACTTTTCTGCCTGATGTTCTCAGGTTGATGAGACAACAGAGCGGGAGGAGGGTTGGCTGTACGGGAGCAGACAGGGTAAAATGGGCTGGTTCCCAGAGAGTTATGTAGAGAGAGTTAATCAGTCAGACACAGCTAACAACACTGCTGCTGCTGCTGCCACCCCCAAACTGCCGCTCCAGTCACAGCTTTCCAATGCCCTTGACGCAGCCAAGGCAGGGGGGTCAAAGTCTGCCTTCACACCGACCCACTCTCCAAATCCTGCCCCTTCTGAGACACATGGACAGGTGAGAGATTTACAGAGTATACCTATTCTTTTACTATTTGAGCTGCTGTTGTCTTACAAAGGGCTGAATACACACTATCATCCATCTTTGGTGAGCAAATCTGAAGCAGATAGGTCTGAATAAGATTTAGATCTAGACAACATCTGGAAGTGGTATGGTCACATATTTATTACCACGTGGCTTTAGCAGAGTGAACAAAATGTCCTAAGAGCATCACAAGTGTCGATGTAGCGATGGTTTTTTTGCCAAGTGAGGAAATTGGATATGCAGGTTGGATAATCTGGGTGAAATCCATAACCTTTTTTTAGGAGACTGACATTGCAGTTCTCACCAAAGAATTTGGCTGTAAAAGAGCCAGTAAAACAAATACAATGTAGAATTTGACAGATATTTATTGATTCATGTCAAATCATGCATTGAGTAACACAAAAATAATGCCTTCAAGTAGTACACTGAATTTTTTTTTCTGTCCTGTCAGTCATCATTTTCTCATCTAATGATCTCCATTTTTGTGATGCATTTGTTAAGAAGCATTACAAAGCAGCTTGAGATGGGGCTGTATGAGGTCCTTTTCCAGTCACTGTATTAGACGTAAAAGATCACAGAGGACACAACCATAACTTTTGCTACATTCATAAAATCTGCAGAAAGTGAAGGCTCATGCAGCCAAGTTTTAAGCTACAAGGTGAAGTTGTTTATTTTTGTATAGATCAAAGATTTGAAATCTGACCATAAGTGGAGGCACATTCTGATGCCTGGTGTGAGCTGATGCAGATTGAACTGTCCACTTGTGATCTGATCATCTTGAATGCAAGTTAAAACTAGGTGTGAATAGGCCCTCAGTCCTGTCTTGTCTTAACATTGCCGTTGTGTTCCACTCTGTGCTTCTGTCAGCAGGTGGTCGGTAATGTGCTCGCCCAGGCCTTGTGTTCCTGGACAGCGAAGACGGATAACCACCTAAACTTCAATAAAGACGATGTCATTCAGGTGCTGGAGCAGCAGGAGAATTGGTGGCTCGGAGAGCTGAACGGTGCACAGGGCTGGTTCCCCAAAACATATGTGACACTGCTGGGGGAAGAAGACACTGTAGAGTAAGTTCTCTGACATTCAGAGTAATGTAGTCAGTCATTTGTAAACAGCCACATTAATACTCTATCCCTTCATGGGGACTGTGAGTATGCATACGTCTGCAGATATGATAACTACTTTGGCATGTGAGGTATTTAGGCCAAAAGGACTGGTTCAGGAGTGTATCTCACTTTGACATATCACACAAACTCACAGACCTGACATACAATTTGAGGTGGCATTTTACAAAGGAGTGATGAAGAAAAGAGATGGGCATGAAGGCCAAGCTCTCCATTTGAGTTTACATTCAAGTACCTGTTTTTTGGGAGTTTTTTGAGCCTGTTTTAGCTTTTACCCGATCATAAGATTTGGCTTAAGACCAGAAAATGGGATTTCAGGTTGAGAAAGAGGGAACTTACAGTATTACACTTTGGGCAGACCAAGAACATGATGTCCCATCTTGTTGAGGAATGCCTCAAATTCAGATTTATTAAAGTATTTGAATGGAAGATAATTTGTCCACTGTTTACTAAAAAAAAAAAAAGTAGAAATCTGCCTGTCTGTGTGCCTACTGCTTGTGTGTGCAGAATGGAGTGAAGAAAAGTATATCATGTCACATTCACATATGACACATAAGAGGACATTTTCTTGCTTAATGTAATGTAGATATTTTGCATTTGCAGTGCAAAGAGCTTATCTGTGGACGGTTCAGATCCAACTGACAGCCAACTACTTGAAGGTACAGTAAAGATTCTCTTATTGTAAAACATCCACATAATAACATGAATGCATAATTTAAGTTGTTGTCTTGTTCTTCTGTTTGTCTTCAGAGTACACAGCGTTGTACACATATGAGTCCCCAGAACCTGGTGATCTCACATTTAGGGAAGGAGATGTGATCTTGGTGACCAAAAAAGATGGAGAATGGTGGAATGGCTCAATTGGAGACCGGACAGGCGTGTTCCCCAGCAATTATGTCAAGCCTAAAGAGGCAGATGTAAGAAATCTCTAATACGTACAGAGGGTGAAGTGCTTTTACATAATACAGTAAAATACTGCAATTATTAAGCCTAAGATAGTTCAGTTTTAATTCAGCTTGGTTGACTTTAGTTAATTTCATTGTTTAATTGCTTTACATCTTATGGTTCTGTTTGTTTCGCTTTATGGCTTGTGAAATGTTTTGCTGAAATAATGATAAGCACACGTATCTTTTCAGACATCAAGTATGTCTGGGAAGAAGAAACCAGGTAAGCTCAACGGGTTTTCTTCTTTTTATCTTGTTTTAAGTTGCCTCTTGTGAATATTCCATTCTTAGTTTTGCCCTTCAGTTTAAGTTTGTGCTTGTGCTTGTGTGATCAGAGATCGCCCAGGTGATCAGGGCCCACTCCTCAACGGGACCAGAGCAACTACACCTGGAGCCTAATCAGCTCATCCTTGTTCTCGGCAAAAACCCCTCGGGTTGGTGGCTCGGAGAACTGCAGGTCAGTGATTTTAAAGGAGTGATCTGGCTCTCCTTAAACAGTTAGTCCAGAGGTTTTGATGTGGGGTTGACTGAGACATTTCTCCATAACACTACTGTGGACAGGCAGTAGGGGAACCTATTTTAGCCACATTTAAGCTCCACCTTTAAAAAAGAATTTAAGTTTACCTTGCCATCAGACAGGTTTTTCTATTTCATCAATTTTATTTTCAGTTTCTGTAAAAATGGGAAAAATAAAAGGACTCAAACAAAAACGAATCATAAAAACAATCAGACTAACTCCTGCCAAAGGATAAAACAAAGCAATACAAAGAAAGATCATCATCTTTTAACCTTTGTGACAGATCATTGTATTGCTTTCATCCAAGTCAACAGACTCCTGATTTCCTCAATTGGCTTTATGTTACGGTGTGACTTTAGTGTTTACATTAGTGCAGGTCCAAATGAACAAGCTGTTTAATCAATGCAACAGTTGACCAGCTCTATTTTTATTTTCTCTAAGGTAAAATTAAATTAAATTGTCAAAGGAGTTCGGTGGTTTTAAAGAGAGCAATACCATGGCTTCAGTTCCCACCAAAAACAACATTACTTGGCTTCCCTGTTGATACTCCTGCCTGTTTAACCATTTGGGGCCATGCATTCTGTGATCCTTCACTAACTATGGATAAATAACTCATGCAGCCCCACTTCAGATAATCTGAACTAATCCTCCACACTATAAAGATGTAAAACCAGAGGATCAGTTCAGTTTTCCCAGTTGTGCTTCGTCATTGGAGCAGACAAACCACTGTGTAGTTCTGAATATTGTTCACCCCAGGCTTGGGGCAGAGAGGTTCACAGCGTTTGGTTGAAAAAAAAAACAGCAGGGTCAAAGGTGTGGAGCTCATTGTTGGTATTCCTGTGTGTTGAAAAGCTCATTATGTGTCTGTGTGTTTTCTGACTCCAGGCCCGTGGTAAAAAGCGGCAGAAGGGCTGGTTCCCTGCTACGAATGTTAAAATATTGGGATCTAATAGCGGCAAATCCACACCAGCACCCCAAGCAGGTAAAACACACCAACGCTGTCCTGTGTATTTAAAAACCAAGTCTTTAAATAACTTGGTGATCCACTCTGACCTATAAACACCTGTCCTTTATCTTCTCTCTCAGTGTGTCAGGTGATTGCCATATACGACTACACAGCCGCCAACCAGGACGAGATGAGCTTCTCTAAAGGTCAGCTCATCAATGTTCTCGACAAAAACAACCCTGACTGGTGGAAAGGAGAAATGAACGGCGTCACGGGCCTGTTTCCGACTAATTACGTTAAGTTAACCACGGCAGATTGTGACCCCAGCCAGCAATGTAAGTAAATCCTGTTAATATGTTTAATTCCTTGATTTGGACTTTTCAGATTTAATGTCAGTGTAAATTAGTTTGTAAAATCTGAATGGTAAACTGTTTTTGTTGTTAACATCAGGGTCAGGGTTTGTTTTCAATGATTGTGTGTACTTTCAGTGCTCACACACAATGGTTGGAGTAACATGTTAACAATAACTCACAACTCTTCTAAGCTAGATTTGACAACTGTGTATGAGTATGAAGGAGGAAGAAAAAATACATAAAGGGCACGTTTTAATTAATTTGTGGAAACAAAATGAGTGTACAGACACTAAACTAGTACAACAGACCAGCTTTTGTCCCTAAATCATGAAGTTCATCGCACCACTTTCAGAGTTGGAAAGACTTTCCAGGTTCAAACATCATAGGTCAATAACTCACACATTGGTAAAAGATATAGTTAGTCATATGTTTTATAAAGGCAATTTTTCTCTAAAACAAACATTTTTGATGTCTAACAACACTGGTCTCTATGTGCCCGAGACACAGACAAGTGCACAGTTATCCTTGAATTACCTACAAATATTCAAACCATTAAAAATGAAGAAGTTTTTCAAGTAAATAAGTGGTAGAGTGTAACTAACAGGTGGTGAATATTTTCCCCAAAGCCTTTTATTCTTTAGTACACTTACAATGAATTAAAAAAACATGAGAAGTAATTGAATCTCAAAGCCTCAACGTAACCTCAATGGCCACTGTAGTGCTCTGTAAAAGAACTGTACATGTTTCACCAGTGTAGCGACTGCTTCCTCCTGCTTCCTTATTTGTTTCTTTAATCCCTTTAATGAACTAATCTCAATCCTTTATCCACTGTCATTAATACCCTTCTCTTCCTCCATCTGTAGATCTGTTTATCTTTTCTTCTCACTGACTATTTGTTGCCTGTTTCTTTCTGTTTCTTCTTTCTTTTCTGACCTCCCGTCTTCCTTCCAATCCTGTCTCTCTTGCTCCCCCAACCTCCCCCTTTCCCTGTGTCTCTTTTTCCTTCCAGGGCGATAGAAAATCCTCTTCCTCCTCCACCTCTTCCTCCTCTCCTCCTCCTCCTGACTTCAGAGACCCACTATTCCACACTGCTCTGCTGGGTGGAGTGTTTGGCGTCCTCATCTACTAACTTCTGCCACTCGACTAATGTTACTGTGTGGAAGTTCACTGAAAAACATGGGTGTTTTTAGAGGGAAAAAACAGAGCTTCTGTGTCCGCTGTTGATGAATCAGGACTGGGAAAAGATTTACTTAGAAATGTTGAAACCCTTGGTGCCTATTTTCTTTGATTTTTAAAGGGTGATGCTGAATCACATAAAATGCATCTGAAGCAGAGGTATAGTGGGTCTCTCTGTGGCCTCTCCCTCTCCTTGCATAATGCATTTGTCCAACATATTCCCACTCCCACACTATTGTTTTTCCCTCCCTTTCTTTACTTTTCCCCTCTTATTTTCCATTCTCTCTTATTTTTCCACCCTCTTTGTTTGATGGCTTATTTTTAAATTCTATCTTCTGTCTTTGTTGGGGGTTCAGTTCACACAGAGCCCACTATTTTCCTCTTTTTTTTCTCCAGATGTGCCTTATTTCCGACATGATGTGCAAGTTTTACAGCCACTTTTAAGCATTACTCTTTAAACTAACAATGATGATGACAATTTAACCTACCATGTGTGTTTGTCACTTAAACTTGATCAATAAAGGAGCAAAACAAGACATATAAGTAGCAATAAACTTGCTCAGGATTGCATTTAAAGATTGTAGCAATTTCTGTCATAAAATGGTGAAATGTTAGTGGATGAATCATTTGGATGCATACCTACATTTTACCACTTCTGGCTTTCAGTGAACAATTTAGTTGTATGGTTTTGAAATTGGTAAAAATGACAGCATTTATATTTAAAAGCTGTATTTCTGGAGTTTTTAATAGTTACATACATATATACAGCTGACTTTTCTAAAGACTATAAACATTGACAAGCTTATGATTTTTTTCCTCCAGGGGTGTTATCATAAACATTGCTGCACCTTACATGAACTCAAGGTAGCTGTTTTGTTCCTTGTCTGAATGTTTCTTGAAAGATTATGCATGTCTGCTCATAGTGTATCTCAGCATAGAAGGTTTTAGACACTTAGAAAATATTTCAAGGCCTAATTTAAGCCAACTATCTATGCAAAGAGAGTTTTATCCTCATATGAGGTTGTGTGAATCTTGTGCTCAGTGTGATAAATACAGGCACACTTATATCAAGGGCATCAAGTACAGTGTGTGTTTTTACTGATTCCCTATTCACTGTAATGATCAGCTCTAATTCAAGCAAATGCAAACTGCAGCGCAAGTGCCACCGACAGTACTTTTTCTGTTCTGAGGTGGTGTGGGTTCAGAAGCTGGAAGAAAATGATGTGAGACACTCAGACAGGAGTTTTTATAGCAGTACAGCTGATGTGATGACAGACTGAGCATTTTTATCAAAGTACTTTTTAAGATGTGTCTAATATATTTTCAGATTCTAAATAAAACATTGAAGGACAGTGAAGTGTATTTTTTTTTATCTAATATCAGACTTCACCTCAGCAGGAAGTGCGTGTGTTTAATTTGTCAACATATTGCCTCTACATACCATTTAGATTAACACAAATATGTGAACAATCTTTTCAACAGTTGGTATCCTTTCCTTTTAATATCCACACCATATTTAACAACCCCTTTGTGGTTTTTGGTGTCATGGTCGATAACCTTTACTTCTACAATGGCAACAAAAAAATGTGATTATTTTTGCATTTAAGTTGAACAACAGTGTTCTATCCTTGAATTACTTACAAGTTAAGAAAAAAAAAACAGTTGCTGCAAGAGGAAAGTTATTTAAATGATATAATTTCGACTTCTGTCTGTGAATTTCATTCTGAACATGTGTGGAAGAGGTGAGAAGGGAAAGAATCTCCCTTCCTGTTTTGGTACAAACAGATTGTGCTGATAAGCTTGCTAGAAGTTGTAGTGTGACACCGGCAAGGAGACAAAGGAGAAAGGCAAATGAGCAGGAGAAAGAACCAGACTTTGCAGAAACTACGAAAAGACACATCTGAACCAATGTTTTGAACTTGAGATCAATATAGTTAAAAGAGGAGACAAACAACCAGAGATTTATAGGGTTAGAGAGGGCGATGAGCAGATTCCACTTTCTAAACCTTTGGGATAACAGAGATGAAGGTGATATAAGATATGATGAAGACAGGGAGCAACTCCCAACTAGTGGTGAACCCCCACACTGGGCAAATGGATGCCCTTTCCCAGGTAAGTGTGTGATCTGATCCGTTAGCAGTCTTCACAGTTAACCTTTTCATTACTTTCATTTTCCCCTCTGTCTCCCTTTTCTTGCCAAAAGAAATTGTTGATATATACATCTAAAATTTAAAACAGATATTTTTTGTGAAACCATGTCCAGACCTCCAGCAGGAGGCAGTAAATGCAACACTCACCTGTGGCTGTGGTTGAATCAAGCAGCTGTTCATGATTATGTTGCTGTGGTTTCTGCTGGGCAAAAACTTCAACCCCCCTCTTTGTGTCCGTCCTCTGCCGCAGGGTGTGCAGACCTGAACAGCCTGGACACGCTGAGCCCCCAGGAGAAGAAAAGACAGGGTTACATCCATGAGCTGATACAAACTGAGGAGAGATATGTGGAAGATTTGCAGATAGTACTGGAGGTAATGACCGCAGTGTAAACGGAGGATTCTGCAGGTGGTTGCACAAAACCCATGAAGATTCTAGGCGTATTTCAATTAGAGAAAAAATCCTGTGTCTAAAACGGGAATTTGTGAGGATCTAATCACAGAAATTAAATAGAATATTCAGATTTTTGTGACCTTATTGTTATTTTCAGGTAATGACAATAACAATAAGGTCATCATTTGTAAATGAGAGGGGGGAGCACACTCCCTCTTCTTTATCATTTCATAGCGGTTGGTATCCAGCATTCAGATGTGTTATGGGTACCTACTGTATTTCAGTATGGACTGTTGTTATTAATCCCTGCGAAACAAAATTGCAGTTATTTGCAGATGTCTTATGTTTGTAGGTTTGCTTGTTTTTTTTACTGTATTTCTTAATACATTCAAAGCACAGACAAACACTGCTGTAAGCAGTCTTAACCAGGGAAACCTAAGGGTTTCACTGTAACCTTAACATCCTTTAGTTAACAGTAAATTGTTGCATTTTTAATGTGCAACTAGCCACTGTTGTGTGTCTACACAATAAATCAACAAATAGATAAATGTAGTTAAACAATGAAATGCTGCAGAAAACATGTATCTTATCATGTCCCTCCTCTCTTTGTAGGTCTTCTACAAGCCAATGTCGGAGTCTTCCCGACTGAATGATGAAGAGATGGCCATGATTTTTGTCAACTGGAAAGAACTCCTGGCCTGTAACAATAAGCTTCTCAAGTAAATATCAAATGAATAACTTGAATGACCCAGGAGAAAGAAGTGATCTCCTACAGGTGCTGTGATACTGTATGCTTGTGTATTTGTTATGCAGGGCTCTACATGTTCGGAAGAAGACGGGCGGGGACAACATGCCAGTGCAGATGATCGGAGACATTCTGGCTAAGGAGCTGGCACACATGCAGCCTTACATCCGCTTCTGCTCCTGCCAGTTCAACGGTGCAGCGATTCTTCAGACTCGCACTGACAATGAGCCAGACTTTAAGACCTTCCTCAAGGTAGGACGGGGAAGAGGGAGGAGGGGTGTATCAGTAGAAAACGCAGCCGATGAAACATGAAACTGTGAAGGTGACAGAAAGTTAGTAGGGGTCTCTTCATGCACTGATAGTTTGCATTCCATGATATAAAAACAAAAACAAGAATCTTCATGTGTTTTAATCAAATTTTATGTTTTTCCCATCAGAAAATTGCCACTGACTACAGGTGTAAAGGCATGCCACTGTCCAGCTTCCTGCTGAAACCCATGCAGAGGATCACACGCTACCCACTGCACATCAAAAACGTAGGCCTGCATGTTCATGAGCGTGTCTGAGCTCCTCATTAAATGGTTCAAATCCTGACCTTATTGTGTTTAATGAGAATAAAAGAATGTTTTGTCTTTTACCTCTTGCTTACGGGCGAAATTAACTTGTCAACATATATGTGTGTGTGTGTGTGTGTGTGTGTGTGTGTGTGTGTGTGTGTGTGTGTGTGTGTGTGTGTGTGTATGTGTGTGTGT
>JAPTYQ010000018.1:20388496-20414857 GCA_029814465.1 Ostorhinchus cyanosoma | reverse complement strand
GGATAGGATTACAGGGTTGGGTTAATAGGGTTAAGGTTATAGGGTAAGGTTAATAGGGTCAGGGTTAGGGTGAGGGTCAGGGTTAGGGTTAGGGTTAGAGTTAAGGCTAGGGTTAGGGTTAGGGCTAGGGTTAGGGTTAGGTATAAGGCTAGGGTTAGGGTTAGGGTTATAGTTTGGTTTAGGGTTAGGGTTAAGGCTAGGGTTAGGGTAAGGGGTAAGGCTAGGGTTGGGGTTATGGTTAGGGCTAGGGCTATAGTTAGGGTTAAGGCTAGGGTTAGGGTTAGGGCTAATGTTAGGGCTAGGGATAGGGATAGGGCTAGGGCTAGGGTTAGGGTTATGGTTAGGGCTAGGGCTATAGTTAGGGTTAGGGTTAAGGATAGGGTTAGGGTTAATGTTAGGGTTAGGGTTAGGGTTAGGGTTATGGTTAGGGCTAGAGCTATAGTTAGGGTTAGGGTTAAGGCTAGGGTTAGGGTTAGGGCTAATGTTAGGGTTAGGGATAGGGATAGGGTTAGGGCTAGGGTTAGGGTTAGGGTTAGGGCTAGGGTTAGGGTTAGGGCTGGCGTTAGGGTTAGGGCTAGGGTTAGGGTTTCTTTTTATAGGAAAGTCTCAAAATTATGCTTGCAGGAGACAAACAACGTAAGAAAACATAGTTATTTATTCATTATTTTGTTTTTCTAGACTGTTCCAACCTTCAGGCCATTTCTTCCTTCTAATCGCTGGCCTCCTCTTTTCTCCAGTGTGTCTTCACAACACAATAAAAATCTCACAATTTTCCTCCCTCACGAGGTCTCATTGGTCCAACCAAATGTGGATCTTGTGACCATAGTAGGTGAGTTACATTATCCTGTGCCCCTAAACTAACTTGGAATTAACATTAGCTTATTTACTTCTTGGCTTGAGTGTTTGAACTGTAGTTGCTGAATTACATTATTAATTGAACCCTTTCATCTGTACACTGCTGCTAGACTTTTTTGAAACAGTCCAGCGTGCTTTCTAACGACAAAAGCCCTAAGGAAAAGAGCAGGCGCAGGACTGATGCATTTTGGTTTTTGGACACTTGTATTTATTATTGCAAGTTATTTACACACTTTCTTTGATTGCACTTTTTTATTTTTAATCACAAAATAAAAATATTTGCTGTAATAGCGTGTTGTTCTTATTTTTGATGTGATAATAGTGAATTCATTACAAGCACATTATGTCAGGGTTAGGGTTAAGACTAGGGTTAGGGTCAGGGTTAGTGTTATAATAAAGTCTTAATATCTCCATCTGAAATGTGATTTCTTGTGTGAAATTAGACAGGTTTTTTTTTGTTATCTTCCATTTAACATCAGGTGCATTACCATCACCTGAACATGTCTTAGTGTGTCCTGTAGTCAACGCCACAAAGATCCAAACATCCACTGGTCACCAACAGCATCTATTCATATAAAATATTTAATACCTGTTGATCTACGCATCCCATCAATCCATGTAAATAATTGGTGTAAAATACAGTCAGTCGTCTTTTCATGGTCATGATACGTGACCCATTTGGACGTTCAGAGGCTCTGTTGTTACCATGGAAACACTGTCCATCTTCTACAACATCGTTTCTCCAGCAAAATCCATAGAGTTGGATCAATGACAGTCAATTGACACACGTGTTTTACATTCAGTTATTGATATCTTTGATGAAAAAGTATCTTTTTCTTCCATTTTCTCTGTTTTAATACAATAACACTCAATTTACTCTAAAATATAGCACATTAAACATAAGAAAATACATGATTTACACTGAAAAATGCAAAATACAGAGGATATTATAATAAATGGTGATAAATCATTAAGGAAAGATTAAAGACTTCATTTGGAAACTGACTTTATTGGTTAAATAAAAGGCACAGAACAAATCCAACTGGCTCTAATAAGGGTCTGACTGTTCTCATTGGCTGAACTGTATTTATCTTGGCTTTCTACTGTATATAACTGGACATTGGACAGTATTTGGTGTATCTATGTGGCTCTAGTGGAAAAGGGAGTTTTACTCTCCATGAGTTTACCTGGATTAAGAAAAAAAAAATAGAACTGGCTGTAATCTGCAAATTCACCACTACATGTCATTAATTATCACACACTGAACATACTTTTCTGAGCATGCTTCATTCATACAGATACAATTAGCATTTCATAATCTGAATAAAATGTAATTCATTACAGACTATGTACTATATGTTCTGTATATTGTTTCCCTGTGCCTTTAACATGAATGGTGCCAGTGGTGCATAGTAACAGGCTTCACCAAAACCTCATGTCCGTAACTTGAGCTGTGGGACGGACAGAGGCAGACAGCAGGACATCTCTTATTTATGATAATATGTCTGCATATGAAAGCAGGGACAACCAGCTCGCTCCCTCACGCGACAGACACCAACACCGCTGTGGTGTTTTTGGGAATATATAAAGACGTGCAGGTGATACGAGGTCAAGAATCACAAGCTCCATGATTGCATCATTTTTATTACAAAAAAAACAGTGACAAATAAATAGAGCAAAAAAATGTAAAAATATAATGTTTAAAGAGATCTGTGGGGGAAATGCCATAGAAACATGTTTGTTCTAGATAGTAGTATATGTCTTAAGTCAGATTGGTCCCCGTTTTGGTGAATTGATATGAGAAACATTTCACAACATAGCACCGTTGTGCGGTCATCAGCGGCAGTGACCGTGTAAATCACAGACATTTCACATGAATGTAGGACAGACTTAAACAATGGATCAACTGAATCGGCTCTGGATCAGTTAGAAAAAGGGCCACTGCTTACAGTTTCAATTCATATAAATATATTATATTAATTTATACATTGTACACTAGAATGGCTCCATAGCACATACACAACTCAGGTAAACACATGAAGTAAAGGCAGCTGACCATTTTAAAAACCAAGTCAAAACCACAAGTTGTGGGGAAAAAAAAAAAAAAAGTAAAATGAAGAGGGTGTTGTTTTAGCTGCACAGCTGAAAATACAAACTTTAAAACCAAGGTGATTCTGTGCAGAAACCTGTGCTTCAGTAAATTAACCTGTCAAAGATATGCAAACTCACGTCACTTTCTGTTACGTTTCCAAAGGCAATGAGATCTTTTTTTTTTTTTTTACAATCTTAAGGAGAAAGTGAGCAGAATGTCAGTATCAATGTGTTTGGAATCGGCGTATATGTGCAAACATTCAGTTGATTTGACTTGAGAATGCAACCCTGAATTCACAACAGATTAAGCTCGTTCTGCAGCATCGATGTAAATAGTCGTTATCTGAACGTCTACCTAATTGTGCCGAATGAAATGAGAACATGGACGGGGGATGCGCCGGCGATGTGGGATCCCAGCTAGCGCACCAGGAGGAAGGTGAGTCCAGCGAGGCCGACCCCAGCAGCGGCGAACAGAGCCGTCTTCATGGACGAGTCCTGACTCACTTTTCTGGCGTGATGGGAGAACTTACAGAACCCCTCCTACAAGAACCAAAAAACAACACACACATTAGACTGACAGTAAACGGCTCGGTTTTAATACATCGTAAAAACAGCACTGATTAAATTCTGTCTTTCACTTTAGCTCGGCAAATGTTACATAATTACTTTCATTTTTACTTTGAGCACTTGACTACTTACACTTTTTATTTTTTGGAGTTAGTTTTTCTAAGTAATATGAGAAAAGACTTAGTTTAAAGAAGCACAATGAAAGAACACATGACATCAGTGCATTACTTATTAAAAAAAAAAAAAGGCCCGCATTTTATTTATAGCATTCTTGTAAACCATGAAAATAGCTTTATTAGGTGTGAAGAGCCAAACGCATACTAACATTTACCAAAGGCTGACACCCAGATTAACACATAACTATAAAAGCTCAAGGTTTTTCACAGTAAATTTACACCATTTTTTAAACAGGATTCAACAGGTGAAACCTCTGAGTGCTAAATACTGTCCATCAGACCGCTCAGACGCATTCAGTCGCATATATCCGCCCCTGCAGCGGCTTTGTTTCGGTGTTTTCAGACTGAAGCCACAGATTCACCCAGTGTGTGCACCTGCTCTCCCTCCAGGTGTTTTCTACTTAACTGCTGCTTGTTTTTCAAGTCGCGCTGTTAACTTTCAATGCGGCTAATGCCTCATTCAGTGCACTGAAGCTTGGACTGTTACTAAAGTCCATCTGGCAGAGCTGGTTATGTGTCTGTTGAAACCAGCTGCCAGCTGAAGAAAGGAGGGGTGTGTATGTTTATGTGGGTGTTTGGGAGGGGGCCCGGGCGAACCCATTCACAAAAGCAGACATTCAGACTCAAACTGTTGTGTTCGTTTTGGTGAGACTCATGGCTTTCTTCATAACTATCCCTGTGAGTTGTTCCAGTAAATCAGCCACAGAAGGGCAGGTTTTAGATTATATTTGTCCTTTAAATGTCTGAGTCAGCTGGCTTACATTGCAATACTGTCTGACAGCATTGTCTGTGTTTAGCCATAACAAAAAACTAATGATCCAGGCTGACGCTGATGGTTGCCATGACCCTGAGTCTTTTCAAGCTGTCATTCCTCAGATTCTTGCCTACTGCTACTCTACAACCCATATAATCACAGCAGCCACATGTATGAATGCTGTCCCACTGGAACAGAGTACAATCTAAGAGCCGCATCTAAACTAAGCACTGGCTGCGCTTTAAGCCACGTTTACGCTTTGATCTGAATAAATACTCGAGCAGGAAGCGAACACGATCCTATCAAACTGGGTGGTTTCCGATTCTGTCACTTTCACTTTGAGTCTCAGTGGGATTTTTTTCTTTTCTGTGCTCGAGATACAATCAGAAAACCTTATCTACAAGCGTCTCTGTTTTCAGGTTGATGGAGTCAGCAGCGCCTGCATGAAGAATGAGTCTGTTTGTTTGTCGTCACATTGCGTTGACACCTACCCAGCCATCGTTCTCCAGCAGCCAGTCTTTCTTCTCCTCTCCCAGGTAATCAGCTATGGTTTCTGCCAATCCTCTGTACATTCCAGGCACCTGTTGAGGGTCCAGCCCTGGTTTCGTGCCCTTCTGCTCCATCAGCTGTCTGGCCAGCACCCCGGTAAAGGTGAAAAGGGACACAACCCTTCCCCAGTTTAAGTGTCCGTCGCCCACCAGCTCCTCCATCACCTTCCTGAGGCTGGAGCAGGGGTCCGGCCCGCACTGCCTCAGGAAGGTCTGAGCGAGGGAGAGGAACCGAGGCTGGTGCTGCGTCTCCATGTCCTGGGCCAGGAGCCTCATGGCAGCAGCTGACTCGCTGGGAGGTGGAGGGGCGGCCTGTGGGCCTGTGCAGCGCAGGACCATGTAGTCCTCTGCCATAGCCAGGGTCTCTTTCCACAGCCCACAGGTCATTTTCTGCCATCAAAAGAAAGAAGACGTCACTTAACCCTTAGGGATCCCTCAGGCCATTTTTTCTTTTTTCATATGGTGATCATTATGTCTGTGTAACTGCTTATGGTGTGAATTTCAGGGAAAATGTTTCTAATGACTTTAAAAAAAAAAAAAAAAAAAAAGTTTTTATCTAATGTCAGTTACTGTTAGCGACCTATTATACAGACACTTTTTCCTACCTCTGGGGACCCTAGACCACAATATACATGCAAAAAAAAAAGAACTACTATAAAATCGTGACATATTTCACTCCAAGAAGGCTACAAAACCTTCATTAATATTCAGGATTTTAAAACAGTTTGAATACAGGAAGTCTCTTGTTTTATTAAAAAAGGAAGGCCCAAGGACAGGGGATGCCTAGGATATTAATCTTTTTACTTCATCTACTGTCTGTTTATATCCAGCTAATTCTGTAAATTGAATTGAATTTTTTTAAAAAAACAGTACAAAATATGAGGTAATTTCCATATAATAAAAGGGGAAGGATGTGGCCTTTTACATCAGTCTTGGGTACATCAAAGATTAGTAATCACACTCATTTCATTGCATTTGTGGTTTCTGTTCAGTGCAGAAAACCCCTCGTGGGAAAAAAATTACTCTAAGATAAAAAAAAAAAAAAAATCTGGTTTCACTAACAATTACTAATGTAATGAAACCAGTGTGGCTGCTACTTACTGACATATCCCCACCCCTTCCCATCACTATTAATTACATAGACAGTCTCATTTTTTGTGTTTTGATATAAATAACAATGACATGTATTTCAACTAGCATTTAAATGGGTTAAAATCATCAAAAGACTGGATGATTTAGGCAGTCTGGAGGACAGCTTAAGTGAGATTTATGCAGAAAAATATTGATATATGATCATTTTCTAACAGGTTTTGTACATGTGCATTTTTTGGCTTGATGGCAGTAAATTAAAAAGGATAAGATTATACCTATGTACAGTTATACACAGTACACTGCACAGTGAAATATGTTTTTGTATGTGCAGAAAACAGTAATATAGAATAATTACAAACGCAGCACAAAAGATAAAAATGTAAATGTATATCTAGAGAAATGTAAACTTAATGGTCTTGTATTAATGCAGGGGTCTCAAACATGCGGCTTGGGGGTCAAATGGGCCCGCCAAAGGTTCCAATCTGGCCCGTGGGATGAACTTACAAAGTGCAAAAATTCCACAGTCAAGGCTGTGGAACTCATTTTAGTTCAGGTTCCACATACTGGTCTGTATGTATGATCTACAGTCAAATAATAGCACAATAACCTACAAAAATAATGACTCCATATTTTGTTCTCGGTTTAATGAGGAAAAAATAATTACATTATGCCTATAAATAATGCCAACTTATTTTTTTTTACATTTACAAACTAATGTGACTAACCTGCACAAATTGAAATGTCTACAGAAAATTAAGCACAATTTTAATCATTTTCTTCCTGTTGTTACGTGTTTAATGTCTTTGTAAATCACATCCATTATGCACATGTAGAAATGGTAAGTTGAGGCAGAATATTGTTAAAATTGCACTTAGTTTTTTCTGAAGAAATTTCAGGTTTTTTTCCCCTCACATTATTCACATCTTTTTTGTTTGGATAGTTTATAAAAGTAAGTATTAACATCCTTTATTTATTTAATTTTTGCACTAAAACAAACATTAGGAGTTGTCATTATCTATAGGTTATTATGCTATTATTTAAGTAGTCCGGCCCAGTTGAGATCAAATCGGGATGAATGTGGAACCGGAAAGAAAATAAGTTTGACACCGTTGTATTGAATGAACATTTCACATTAATGGTCCAGTAATACAGACATGAAAAGTTAATAGAATTTTTTTCTTACTATATCAATGTTAGTATTTCCCTGCTTTATTGTTGCAAACAGACTATAATGCCAAAGAACAAATATTTTAAGTATTTTAATTTATTAATTCAAGAAAACGACTAAAATGAAGTGACTTGGTGTCAGTGCAGATGTGACGGAAACCGAAACGGTAAGTTAGCTTCTATTAAAACACCGATAAAATGACCATTAAATAACTTGAGGTTTTTTGTAATAAGCTTTAACGTCCCCCACATAAACTACCACCATTCTAAGCTCTACGTTTGCCATTTTAGCTTTTATATTTCCGACTAAAAATGTGCAAAACCCGGCCGTTCGGCTCACTGGTGCCGTGGCTACATGCTAGCACCAACGGCACAAAAAGCAGCTGTTAACGGCAGAAACCGGAGGACAGGGGATGCTAGAGGCTACAAACGGCTAATTTAACCGCAAAAAACGGGGCCGGTGGAATTAGCAGACATCTTATTCCAGCTTAAGCTTGACGTTATTCATCCGTTAGTGAAGGCGTTTAACCGGTGAACTTGTAGTTGAGTAGCTGTGGAGTCGCTTCCTCTGTGTTAGCGATCTGTCACCAGCGCCATGGAGGACACAAAGGAGCCCGAGCAGGCAGCTGGGGTTAGCCGCACTACGGGGACACGACGACGCTTTCACCGGACACAAACGCAGCGCTCCGACCCGGTTTACAACATGCTCAACCCGGCGTGTGTAAAAATAGAAACGTTGGTGTGTTTTTTCGTGAATAGATGAGACAAAAGCTTACCCTCCCAGCGATATCAGTCTGCTCTCTGCACATAAGGACGGCGGAAGGAGAACCTCTGTGCGTTCACCGCTTCCCTTCAGCGGCTGCATTTATTTTGCTCCGCCTCCGACGACTGATTCAAAATCCCCTCAAAATTTCCACGGCTCGGCTCCACGCCAGCAAACCCACCAGCAGCAGCAGCACCACGGAAACGGATCAAGCATGCTGTAGTTCATCAGCCACATGCAGACCAATATGACCTCACGGAAAAGAAGAAGAAGAAGAAGAAAACAACCGATGAATATTGTCAACTCCAAACTTTCCCCTGTTTTAGGGTTAAAAAAAAAAGAGTAAAGGTACTTTATGAAAATATTGACATCTGCAAACTAGCCTTAGAAAAATCCCAGTTGTAATTTCCCAGTTTGGGATAAATACAGTCCTATCTGTCTATCTATCTAATAATTAATAATAAATTCGAATAAAATGAACCACCATGTACAAGCTGAAATTTCCAAAGAAAAAATAAGTGCAAGTTTAACAATATTATACCTGTGCTTATTATTTAAAATAAAGTGAATTAAAAAGAAGCATCTACAACCAGTGTGATCTGTCGAATCAGTTTTTTTCTGCAGATGATGGAATTATAGAGCATCTGAATGTCCAAATGGATCATATCTGTTAACTATGAAAAGTTCAGAAAGTGCAACTTACCTGAGTTTTCATCAGAAAAAAAAAATACAATTTTAACAATATTATTTGTCAGCTTGTCATCAACACGTGCATTAAAACTTAAAGATCATAGATCTACAAAACCACAGAACACTGAGTAACAGCCATAATATTGTTAGTTGTCTCTACATTTCAGATTGTTCGTATTTATTCAGGTTAATCACATTTTTTTGTAAAAAGCTAGTTTGTAAAATGTTAACATTTTCATATAATTTGACTGTTTTACACTAAAACAAAGGGGATAATCTGTTGACATTATTTCTAGGTTATAATCACAGTATTTTACTGTCCAACCCATTTGAGATCACATTGGTCTGAACTAAATTGAGTTTAACACCTTTTATTGGTAATATCTTCAGTGTAATTTTTGCATTCATCCCACAGGCCGGATTGGAGCTTTTGGTGGGCCGGTTTGGGCCCATGGGCCGTATGTTTGATACCCCCACTCTAGATTAAATACTAAGTACCAGTGCCACTACATTTATTATCAATGTCAAATCACTAAGGCTGGAACTGTACAACCCTTAACCCACAAAGACCCAGGGCTGCTTTTCTGACACTTCCAAAATATATATTTTTTCTCTATATTGAAATTTTCTCAAATGATTTATTGTCATTTATTATGACATTATCCTCTGTATTTAGCATTTTTTTCAGCGAACATCAGGTAGTTTTCTATATTTAATTCACTGATCATGGAGATGTTCATAAAAGCTCAGATTAAAGTTGAGGGTTATTATATCATAAACAGAGAAAACTGAAGAAAAAGTGACTTCTTCAGCAAAATATATCATTTATTGAACATAAACCAAGTGTCTCCATTCACTGTCATTGATCCAACTCCATGGGTTTTACTGGTGAATCTGATACAGAAGATGACGGTGTTTCTATGTTCACTACGGAGCCTTTGAACGTCCAAATGGGTCATATCTGATGACCATGAAAAGATGACAAACTGCATTTTACACCAATTATTTACATGGATTGATAGGATTAGCTGTTCAGAAGGTATTAACCATTTTAGATCAGTAGATGGTTTTGGTCATTGGTTGGTTAAAGTCCACAGGTATTCCTGTGGTGATTTCATAAGGATTTTTTTCTTTTCATCTCTAATACTGTTATCCTCAGCATTTTGCATCTTTCATTGGAAATCCAGTATTTCCAAATATTTTACACACTTCTAAATACTCCCAAAGGCATATGTGAGGCATTTAGGACTGTTTAAAACCCACTAAGTCTTTTTCCTGTTTTTTTTTTTCCTACTGAATTTTTCTCCTGTGGAACCTTTCTGTGTGGACTTTGCATGTTCTCCTTGTTTCTGTGTGGGTTCTCCGCAGGTACTCTGGCTTCTCCTACCATCCAAAGACATGTACTGATAGGTTAATTGTTAATCTAAATTGCCCATAGGTGTGAATGTGAAAGTGATTGTTTGTCTCTATGTCAGCCCTGTGATGAAATGACGACATGTCCAGGTACCCTGCCAGGTACCCCATAGGTAGCTGGGATAGACCCCCATGACCCTACTGAGGATAAAGCGGGTTCACAAAATGAATGAATGATTGACTAAGTTGTTTCCCCCACTAGCCTAATTTTTTTTCCCCGCAAAGTTTTTCCAGTTTTTTTCCCCACTAATTTTTTCCCGTTTTTTTACTACTATTATCCTGGGTTTTTTCCCCACTATTTTTTTTTCCCTAGTCATATTCCTGTAGGGACTTCAAATGATTTTTTCTCAACAATTATCCTTTAAGTGATTTATCACCATTTCTCACAATATTGTCCTCTGCATGTTTCATCTTTCAGTGAAAATTTCCTAAATTTAATTCACAGATCATGTAGATGTTCGTAAAAGCTCAGAGTAAATTTATTAATACTAAAACAGAGAACGGAGGAAAAGATTAGTTTTTCAGCAAAATATATAATTAACTGACCGTAAAAACAAGTGCCTAAAACTCCTATTATTTGCCAAATCATATCATCTTTTGTAGCAGCAGAAGTTTATATTTGGACAGAAATGTCAGCCATGCATCCATACTAAAACACATCTAAAACACAAATAAAAGTACTATTATATATATATTCTACACAACGCTGCTTTTTTCCCACTTCACTTTTCTCTTGCATTCCAACTGTAAAAATAGAAAAGTCAGGTGACATCCATGGGACACGAACAATGAACATGTGAAAGCTGAAATGGCAAATCATCCATAGCACTGCATTTTTGTGCCTGAATTAAGTAAAAAAAAAAAATCTGCCAATGGAACAAGTGAAAATAATCTTGGTAAGATGTCTTGAAATAAGATTTTCCAGATCTATTTTCTAAAAATCAGTTCTTATATCTCACTGAAAAGTTACTTTTAAGGTGATTATGTCTGATTTTAAGTGTGATGAGATATTTGGACTAGAAATGAGAAAAATACACTTGGTAAGATTTAGATTTTTTCCAGTGAGAGGTGCATTAAACTCTTACTGAAGTCTTACTGAAGTCTGAAGTCAAACGTCATTAATCAAGAATTAGTGCAGTTGAATAATTAACTATATAATATCCTCTCCTTAGCACCAAACAAGTCCTTTTCAGAACATGAAGTGAAATCAGTGTCAGTAAATACAATGCCAGAAGAAATGTGAAAGAATATAGTATTTCTGGGAGTTTACGACAGATTACATACTTCATATCAATATCATTTTCATGATCTTCTGCTCAGTATCTGTGTTGGATTTTCAGTGAGATTTGTCTTTGATCTATATTAGTCAATAAATAGTAGTAGATGCAGTTTCACCCTCAGTCTCCTCTCGATTGGCAAATCCACGACACACCGATGGGGAAGTGAAAATACCACCGAGAAAACAGAATGACGCCTGTTGTATGAGGCTACATTTAAATACGTCAGACCTTTTGGTTTAAGATGTGTATATATGACATTCACAGGAAGTTCTATCGTATAGTGTGAATACTCAAAACTGCATATTTGTCAGGCTGATATAAACGAGTCTGAAACAAATTCACTAATGAGTAAATGGGTTTGTTGAGTGCTGTCGGTTGAGTTTGTCTCATTTTGTTTTTATTCAAATGTGACTGACAAACATGAGTCACATTCCCTTTATTATCTACAATCCAAATGAATGGATTCCTTTTTCTTTTTCATACCCAGTGTGTGTTATTTTTGGGTTTCTCTTTTCTTGTCTTCAGAGCGGAGATCCTTCCCTCTTAACCACGTTGGTATTTCCCTCGGGGTGATTCCCAGGAAAAAACCCTTCATCAACATAGACCTACTATCTGATTGGCTTGTATAAAATTATGGTACAAAGATGCTTTTGTAGAAGAAATATGGCTTAGGATTTTATAAGTATGTATATTTTACACTGTTATCACAGAGGAAAGAAGAGCTTCTTAACTGTCCCTGTACTGACAGGTGGATATTGTTTTACACAGTGCTGCAATAAAAGGGACATAAACAGCTCTGGGAAAATTATGTCAGATGATGATGTGGATGAAGACAGCTGATCTTTGACCACTGTTAAAAAAATATAGACATGTAAAATACGATTTTTTTCTTTTATCAGTGCTGCTCTGAGGACAAACACACGTCCAACTGGATAAACAGGAGTGTAAAAACTGTATTTTTGATCACTAAAGACATATACAGAGCCCCCTGCTGACAGCCATTATAACTACAGAGGCATCACTGTTGTCTGTAGTTGATGTAGTTGATGTTTTGTGTTTCTTCAGATATGCAACTGAGATCGTAATCAAAACAAACCAACACATTGCATCAGACTCTAGATCTCAGACGCTTTAGTCGACATCATAAAAAGGCTTCGATATGAGAATCATCAGAGCTTCGACTAGTTTCAGTTCTTTGAAAAATGCAAATATCAGGCATTGTGAGCGAATGTAGGTCAAACCAGCACCAGAAGGCTGTGAATAAAGGCCAACCGACAATAGAAGAATCAGACAGTTTCAGTGGGTTTGCGCAATCTCTCTCTGACTTACATATTTTTATGTTTTGTCAAGCAATTAGGTGCAAGTTGTGGTGACAGTTTGGTAAATTTTCACACATTTGGAATATCTTGCTTTCATAAATAATGAATTTGAGAAGTTTCAGTCCGAGTGAACATTGTCATATCTAAGCACTGTTCTCCATTATTTGCTTTTTGTTGTCCAGCGGGTTGTATTATATGTGTATTACTAGTTAGTGTTTCCTTAATGTTAGTTTTTATGCCTCTTTATCAAACTTTCAGGGTTGTTTCTTAAACCAAACCATGGACAAGGTCTGAAAAATAGCTGTGGCTTAAAGGTCAATTATTTAATCACAACAGTGTTACTCAGTGGGTGGTATATGTTAGGCATCAAGCAAACGTCTTTGAAATTGATATATTGGTAGGAGCAAAAAAAAAAAGAAGAAGAAGATCTGAGCATCTGCAGGTCTTGTTGGGTGGTCTATACTGACATTAAGGAACCTATAAATCTAAAAAGTTGCTCAGATCCTGATGTCTGACAGCTGGACTTCTTCTGACACAGTGTAATAACATAATCGACATTACTACTGCACTTGTTGAAGCTCATGTTATGGCTGATGGTTGTATATTATATCAATTGCATTATTTTCTAATAATGACTACCATATATTTTTTAACCCATAAAGACCCAGTGCCACTTTTGTGTCAGTTCCCAAATGAATGTTTCTCCATAGTTAACCTTTTACCATTTACTGCAATATTATCCTCTATATTTAGTTATTTTTTCCCAGTGAAAATCAAGTGTTTTCCTATATTTAATTTGTTGTTCATGTAGATGTTCATAAAAGCTCAGAGTAAATTCAAAGGTTATTATATCAAAACAGAGAAAACTGAGGAAAAAGTTACATTTTTTTTAGCAAAAATATCAATAACTGAACTTCAAACCAAGTGTCTCCATCCACTGTCATTGATCCAACTCAGTGGGTTTTACTGGTGAATCAATGTTGTAGATGATGATGGTGTTTCCACGGTAACTACGGAGCCTCTGAACGTCCAAATGGGTCATATCTGATGACCATGAAAAGATGACAAACTGCATTTTACACCAATTATTTACATGTATTGATATGATTAGTGGATCAAAGGGTATTAAATAGTTTACATCAGTAGATGGTTTTGGTCGATGGATATTTGGGTCTTTATGGATTAAATTAAAATACCTGTATTAATAGCTTCTATTAAGGTTGTATTAATGCAAAAAAAGCCCATAATATCTCTATAAAGACAAGAACATGAAACAAAATACTTCAAATATAATTTATTCTTTAGCTCAAGCATTTTTTTTTTTTACTAAACTGTTTAACTGTTTACTTTGAAACAAGAAAACGTAGTTAGATTAAAAGTGAACCTTAATAACCACACCTGCATGTAAAGTACCTGAAAAAGAGCTGAGAGGGAACTGATACAAAATATACAAGACAATCATTGATATTGGCTTTAGCTTTACATGGCAATTCAGAAAAAAGTGTCTGCTTCCTACAGGTAATTAAAAATAAAATAATCATTATATCATGTATTAGGTGTTGTGCTAAAAATCGATTGAAAATACAACCCTGAACTGTCTGTAAAATTGATACGCGTCCTACAGTTACCATATAGTGATCTAATCTCATTGGATAGATAGGTTTTTGTGCTTCTGCGTATTTGTCTGAAAGCTTTGCATGAGCACACTCCTTCAGTTGTGTTGATTTCTGGGAAGGGTTTGCAGCTTCAGTAATCACATAATGCTGGTGTCGTCAGCCGTGGTAGAAACTCTAGGCCCAGATCTGCACGAAAGAACACAGTAGAATCATAAACACAACTTATATCTGTGACTGGTGTTACTTTTGAAAGTGGAATCCTGATTGACCCTTGAAGAAATCACAAAATCCTCTTATTATCATGAACATTTCAGTACTGATTATAATTCAGTAAGTAAAGAGTATTGAGCTCTGGAAAAAATGAAATATGACACAAACCCTTTGAAAACCTCTGAAATGTGATCAAACTGACTAGAAATCAGGGTTACTCCACCAAATACTGACTGTGCAATTCTCATTAATATTGTTTGTTTCAAATCGAACTCAAGGTTATTTTCTTTGCATTTTCAAACCCCTGAAAACTACATTTGAAAAATTTCTGACCACTTATCATTTTCTACAGATAAATGCGCAATATGACAAATGTATTTGCAACATAGGACATGTCCGAATATTTTACACAAACATATAACTATAAACACATCATTTACAGTAAATTTTGTTTGTTTGTTTACTTATTTCGAATTTTGCATTAAAATCAAACAACAAAAGAATTATATAAAAAAAACCTGTCGATTATTTGAAAAGGAGCGGGATGAAGTTTAAGTAAATTTGTCAATTTTAGAACTGCACTGGATAAAGATGTATGTCCAGTAGAAATATTTTGATTCTGCATTAGTTAAAAGAAACACAAACAAAACAAAAACTGCGGCTCATGCCACTGTCTGCCAATCCCCTGCTCACCCGTAAGGTGTAGTCCCAGGAGGCCGAGCACATGGCCGTGCCGTCTGGGGACACTCTCACTTTACTGATGCGATTCTCATGACCATACAGCGTGGTGATTCTGTTTCCTTTCAAAACGTCCCACACATTAATGGTGTAGTCATTGTAGCCGGTGAACAGCAGGCGACCTGAGGGTGTATGGGGGCGAGGGACAGACATCATATGAAACAGGAAGTGGGGATTTTTGAAAAAAAAAACAAAAAAAAGCAGAAGTACAGACAGACAATAAGCTGACTGATACTGTAAATGTTTAATTCCATATTACAGTACCTTATATTGTGTTAGGTTACAAGAGGAAGAGTTGGCCCAAACTTTTATTAGCATACAAAAACACATATTAAATATCTTGTTGTGCCCAAAAGGTCACAGAACCCACCAAAAGGTCCTGGACTTTGTGATCCTTTAGTCAAGTTACAGAGAGGAACATTTAATTGAACGTATTGTTGATTTGTTTATGTTTATATCGCTCCTTACCACTGAGGGAGAAGTCCAAAGTAGAAGCACCGAATACGATGCTGTCCTTCTGGTAGACGGCCACTTCACGGTCAGCTCTCAGATCGTAGAAACGGCACTAAGGATGACCCACAAATACAAAATCGCAAAAGTGGCACTTGCACCAATACTCTGCCAACATTTCATGACAGACACTCAGTGATAGAAGTCTGGGCTCTGACTAACATCCATATAGAATGATATAAAGACATGAACCTGATTGACATGTTGTTATACAAATGTGTTGCAACTGGAAAAATAAGTCAGTAGCAGGAAAAAGGCTCAGTGTGAATCAATACACTGAGATAGTCAACTCAATAACTTCAGAGGACATTTATCGACATGACCAGCAGACACATCATCACAAACAGATAAACAGGTCGTATAATGTGACTCACTGTGGCATCGTCCGACGCTGAAGCAAAAGCATCTCCACTGGGGTAATACCTGAACGTATAGAAGGCTGGAGTTAGATACCGGGAAGCAAGAAACTATAACAAACAACATGTTAGCTTTATGATTTCTAGTAAGGGAGAATTTCTGGAACTTGAATCGAATAATAAGACAAGCAGAAAAAACAATTAATATTTGCTTAAAACAAGTATTTAAAGGGTCATATTTTTGCTAAATTCACTTTCATTAGTCTTTGGTTCATTTATTTGTGTATTTGGACTCTAATAGTTCCAACAGTTTGAATTTGAACCCTCCAGGTGCTGCAAAACTATCTTTATATTTATTTGGGCAAAAATCGAGTGGATTTCTATAACCTGTTTTAATTTCTGCTTAATTTGTTGCGTCTATAGGCAGTTACGTCACGACATTTGCACATATAAGGTCAAGACTTCCGACGAACATTTCTCTGAGTACGTTATAATTGTTTGTCAGCAGCAGCAGTTGTAGTAAAAACTGAAAATATGTCCAAACTTCGAGCTGATTACCTAAAATGTTCAGTTGTTGGTTGTATTAATGAACACAAGTGGCTGAATGGGTGAAGGGTAAAGTGGCTCATTTGCATTTAAAGGGCCAGCGCTGAAAACTGTCATGCAGAAATAGGGTTGAAGATGGACCTGTGGAGTTTGAATTAATGAAGAATTCAGACCCAAGTATAGCTTTTACAGTTTATTTAGACCACAGGGGAATGTTTTAAAGTGCAGAATTCCATTTAAAAAAGCAAAATCTCACTCCTTTAAATACTATTCAAAACTGAAGACTTTAATGAAGACCATTACTAGTACCACTATTCCTCTTACTTGTTTTTAAACAGTCCATCTTGTCTAGGAGATTGTCACATCGTGTACATTGACTCGCACACTAATTTTCCACTAACTGAATATTTTCCAGTTATGACTTGGAATATGCTGATATTATTCTGGTTTTATGAGGACAGTTTGGACACATATATATATAAAGTAAGTGGAATACAAGGCATCCATTTATGATTAGTGAGGATAGAGACAAAGATCCTCTCTGGTATAAATATGTACACAAATGAGAAACCCACATTCATACTCAGAACAGAAAAACATGTTGAATTTACACACTATGAACGATGAAATCAACAATTTGTGAGCAAACATTGAAAAGATGACCCTCACTGTTAATATCCTATTAGGGATAATTGTGCAGGTAAATATAGTGATTATGTTTGTTTTTTGGGAAAGAAATACAGCCTTACTCACTTCACACAGTTGATGTCAGAGATGTGGCTCTCAAACGACTGAATGTTCTGTCCAGAGCGCATGTCCCATACGTTGGCCTTCTTATCACAGCCCTGGAATCAACATACACACATTGGACAGAAAGAATATTGACGCACTTTTATCAAAATGTTTTCACTGAATGAAGTCTGAGTTTACTGAAACTATGAATGGAAACAAATTCCACTGACTATGTGAATGTCAAACCCAGAATACAGAGAACACTGTCCTCTCTCTCACCCCAGAGACAAAAGTGTTTCCAGTCTCAGACGGGGCGAGGTCCAGAGACAACACATCAGCTGTGTGACCATGGAAACTCTGCAGCAGCTGCCCGCTCTCCACGTCCCACAATGCACATGTGCCGTCACCACTGGAGGTCAGGAGCTAAGAGACCCACAAATACAAACACACACACAAACAAGAAAACAGCAACATGTTAAGCGTTAACATAGATACACAAACATGTGTTCTAACAGCTCAGCCCAGAGAGGCCGTTCAAGTTTCAGACACAGAGATATGATGCAAACCCACACACAAAAATGTCAAACTGTCAGCAATCTCCTCTGATTAGAGCAGATTATGGGCACTTAAAGGCATACGCAGGCATCAGAAATCCCTGCTGGCTGATAGATTAGAGAGCTCCTGCTGGATGACCTCAGGCACAAATCCACACCACATCCTGCCTGCACTGAGAGGGAGCTCCAGTTTCAACATGAATGCAATTATCTGTAAGCCACAATTACTGACACACACTCGCAGATGGGAACCTCACTGATGTAACAGAGCATCAGTCCTTCTCCGGTGGCTCTGCTTACCACCACCTGCATGTATTTGATGCTTGCAGGGGGTCCATGAAATCACCCAGTGAGCCCGCATTTCATGAGGAAGCTTTACACAAGCCAACACACCATGTGGCAGATTAAAACACTACAAAGACTCCGAAAGCAACTCTTCCAATCTTATATCTGACAATGAACCACATTTTACTGGATAATATACTATATATAAACTGATTGTGTAAAATTATTAGAAGACTTTGGTCCCTTCTTACATATAAAATTTACTTCATTCTTACTCATTTCTCTTTACTTATGTTAAATGTATTTATTTTATTTGGACTTTAAGCCAAATTATACCTTGTTATGACCCTGGGTCATAATTTCTGTTTATATGAGCGCTTCTGTGTATTTCTCCTCCAGCCCTGTAGGGGCGCTGTGTTTTCTTTTGTTCAGTTTGTTACAGGAAGCTGCTGGTTGGTGGGACCACAGATGAGGTGGTAATTAAGAATGGCTGTGGATTCAGCAGTAAACTCTCTGCCAGCTTCCAACCATAGTTCTGTGTGTTTTTCGATCGCCAGCTTTGTATAATGTATTTGCATGTGTTAGTGATAGTTGTAATTCGGAAATAATTGTAAATGTTAGTAAATAGTAATTTGTTTGTTAATATAGTCCTTAGTTTTGATAGTGGTGAGTGGCTCTTTTTGTTTTACCTTTTTCTCCTGTTTTGGTTCAGGGAGTTTTAAGTTAGTTATTGTATTTTATTTTGACCAATAGTTTAGGAGATAAGACTTTTTGTTTGGAAGAAGATTTTGTTTGTTGTTTTACTTGAGCACTCCCCTATCCTCTTTAAGTTGTAAAATAAATATATTATGAACTTTAATTTTTGGACTGGCTTTGTGTGAATTGGGAGCTGGGAGAGGTCAGACTGAGCACATTATGTACCTCCTGGTACCCCCCTAGGCTGGGACGTAAAAACCGGAATGTCAATTTTACAGCTAGAAAATGTGAACTTTTTAAATCCTTTGTGAGTATTGAGGATACTTTATGATCTTTTAGCATGGTCTTAAATGTCGTGCTTCAAGGTCCACTGAGTGGCTAGTGTGTGTGAATAGTTGTGTTGTTGTGTGTATATGACAGAGGGGGAGTGTCAAAGAAAAAGACAGAAAGAAAGTGTGCATGTGTGTGCATGTGTTAAATGCTCTGCCCTCAGGTCAGCATGCTTCACTCTTTCCCAGATAAAAGCCACTCAGTGTCTATTAATACACCCAGAATAGTGGACCCCCCCCACCCACCCCCGTCTCTTTTCTGTCCGTCCTGTCTCCCTTCCCCTCTTCGTCCTCACTGTTGTGTTCCTCTGCCACACTGATGTCCGGAGTGGAGTAAATTATTAAAGCCAACAAACAAGGACGAAGGCAGCCTACGTTTCCTCTTTCCTGTCAGGTTGTCACAGTTACAGATACTTTACAAAAACCTAATGCGGTCTTTGTTTGAATGTTAATGTAGAGCAAAGTCATCTGTGCATTTTCCTTAACAACTACAATCACAACGAGGCTTACGCTGTCAGGAGCAGACATTAAGGGTATATCCCTGAAATCCACCCAATCCTCTGCTATATATAAATCTATCCAGGATAATTGTCAGACAATTGATATGAACTCAATTTGAGCTACTTCGACCTGATAGTGGCAGAATAATGGCCAGAGAACCAATTTTTCCCCACAAAACTCCATCTAGTGAATGAAAATGACACCATTTAAACTCTGGATGGTAGTGAGAAAATGGACATGTGTAAGACGATCAATATGAACCAAATTTTATCTTAATTGGCCTATTATTGCTTGATTTATGTCCAAAAAACTGATTTTCATGGAGAAGCTGAAATCCATAAGGTTCTTCCACTAGGGGTCCCCTATGTTGATTATTAAGGGATAAGAAATCCAACCAAATCTGTCCTAATTATCGTGTTCACATCTGACAACAGCAGATCCAGCGGCGGCGTTCAGGGTAGAACCATTATATTCCGGAAACTCCATTTCAGGGATTTAAATATTGTCTGTAATATTTACAATATCACATGCAGCTGCAATTTTTTATAACACACTCTGATAAGCTGCTTTAATTATTACAATATAATTCTATAACAATATCATTTTTTGTTTTTAACATTTATTATGTTTATACTGTCATCTAAAACACAGATTTGTTCATTTTATCATTTTTCTGAATGTTCCACTTGCATGTTTCTGAAACGTTCAAGTGTTTATTCTGACCATAAAGAAAATATTAAAATCACAAATACATTCCTCATCTTCACCCAGGACCACAGAGCAGCCTTTACACTCAGGAGACATAATAATTTGTCATTAATTGCAAGAATTATTGATATTAACTACAGATTTTTATAATAACATTTGTGACTGAAGCGCTACTTTTAACATATCTGTAATATTATCAAAGTTGAATTAAATATTATTAGATCTAGGGGGACTTATTAACCTAAGGGTTTTAGCTCAGACTAGATGTTGGGGTTAAAAAACATTAAAACCAAGCTTCATCTCGGGGTTTCTCTATGAATAACTTCCAGCTCTTACACACACATGAACTATCTTCAAAACATCTCCAGAGCCCACATTTACACAGTTCAAGTGGAGTAAAGTGATTTGTGTGAGTAGTAATAATCATCAGCTCATCACAGGGTGTTAAAGCGCTGCTCACCTGCATGTCAGAGTTGGTGAAGGTGCATGCGGAGAGGTAGTTGGTGTGCATGGCAACCACCTTCTTCTTTGCATTCAGGTTCTCATTTTGGTCCAGTGACAGTGGGAACACCGAGCATTTGTTATCTAGTCCACTTTTAGAAGAGAAACATCACAGGACAAATTTTAACATAACAGCACATACGGTACGATACTACAGTACAGTATAGTCATCAGCCTTTATTTAAAAATCACTGCATATTTTATATGTACTTAATGTGCAATAATCAGAGGCATGAAGATAGTTTTTAAGTTTTTAACTTGCTAAGAGATGGGATGTTTTTGCCATTGTGCTGGTTTCCAATCGGGTGGCCTTGATAGTTGGTAAAACAGCCTGAAGTATGTACATGTATATGAAAAGTTTATCAAAGCTTCAATGTGTAATATATAGTGACATCTAGTGGTAAAATATCAGATTGTAATCAAGTGAATCTCCCTGTGAAAACCCTCATTAAAGCCAGCTGTAGTTTTGTTACCTTCGCCAAGGAGGTTATGTTTGTTTTTCTGTTAGCAGATGACTCAAAAAGTTATGGAAGGATTTTGAAGACATTTTCAGGAAATGTTGATACTGGTGCAAGGAACAAATGACAACATTTTGGTGGTGATCTAGTTTACTGTCTGGATCCAGAATTTTCTGAAGGATTCTTTATCATTGTGAGATAGGGCCAGTTTCAAGAAATGCATATATAACTCTACAACATAGATAATATGAATGTGAATCCAATGCTTTATCTAGGTTTTCAAGGTCCAGGAATTCATTTTAGGAGTAAATTAATCATGCCATGGGGGGCTAATCTGTCTTGGAGGAGGTCTGTGCTTTTCTAGTTTTTTTTTGTTCTAGTTAAGGTTGTATTAACTCCATAATACCCAAGATAAAAAGAACTGGGGGGGTCTGTTCTGACTGATAGTAGATAAAGTAAAGTATATATACTAGAAACATGATTGTGCACTCCACTCCCTTTGTGGATGTAAACAGCTCATTGTCATTATCCTGCACTAATGAAAGCATAATTCTAAATATTATACTCCATGTTTGCTCGACCCACTGAACTGCCCGGAGCCTTTAATCCACAATGTTGTACTCACCCACAAGCAATAGCGCAGCCTGAGGGTGCATAAGCACAAGCCAGAACCCATGTACATGGCAGAGATACTCCATGTTCCTGAAACACACATGTACAAATACATACAGTTTAGCAATAATTCATAATGGACCAGAGTCATAATACAACTTTTTTTTTTTTTCAGGACAAACTGCCTATAAATATAGACAGCGCTGCCATCAGGCTAACTGTGATGAGCACTTTGAGTCTGGTTTGTTCAGCTCCATCAAGGCGGATGATGGATGGATTCTAGCTGTCACTTAAGTGCTTTCCTTCTCACGCACGCACACACTGATTATTACAGAGGACAGATGGAACCATAATCTCTAAACCCGTGATCCCATGTGGTTGTTTTATGCCCTTGCTTTCAGAGGAGTGTGGCGGCGGAGGACGACCCACCGCACCACTCAACACCAATACAAGTGTCTGTGGGCATCTGAGGATCCAAATAAAAGCCTTATATAACAGAGTGAGCGTGAAGTGGGTCAGGTTACACTGGGCAGCAGGGGCTAAGATACACGTCCAAATGCATTAAGACTTCACTGAACGCAAACTCACACAAAAACGGCAACTACGGTACGAGCAGAAGCTGTTGAAGCACTTTACTATTTTACTCCACATTCGTTGATCTTAGATGTATTTTTCTTTATGAGAATTACTATACAATTTTATATTGGAGGTACAAATTTATATGTGGAAACAGCATCAACACCATGTCTGTTTCCATAATTTTCTAGTCTTTTGTTTGTTCCTAAATGTCATCATTCATTCATTTCATTTTCTTCTGCAAGTTCTTCTTGTGCAAGTTCTTCTGCAAGTTTGGAAGTCAACTGTAAATGGTAAAGTTTGGGGTTCAGATGTGATTTGCCTGTTTGTTGTCATGTCATTAGCTTCTACTGGATAATTGCAAAATTCTTAATTTTTCATGCAACTCTATTACTGTAAGTAGATAAGGCGTTTTCAGCTCAGTTCAGTTCAGAGAGAGAGAGAGAGTTTATAGGTATGAAGAGTTTTCCTTACATTTCATATTTATCCAAACTAGACAGACAAGCCCTGCTGGTTAAGAATTCCTTGTATGTGTTTACATACTGGGAGAATAAAGCTGATTCTGATTCTAAATAATATTAAAATATTTCAACCACAGTTATTCACTACTGAAAGGAAATCCCTCATTCTGTTGGAGAAATATGTTCAAAACCACCACAGACCTTTACTTACCTTATTAAGAGTGAATCCATCCCAGACAATCACTTTTCCATCCTAGATATTAAACAAACAAGAAATGACACAATGATCACATAATAATGTTTATCCCATACAGAAAACTGTGTGTGTTTCTGTGCACGTGCAGATGTTCACCTGTGAGGAGCTGACCAGTCGGCGTTTGTCTTTACACCAGTCCATACACAGCACCTTGTTTCCATGACCCTTGAGCAAACGTCTGGGCTTTATGGACAGAGCACCCACCACCTCCACCTTTTCAGCCACCTGGTGCACTAAGGTACACACACATACAGGTCTGAAATCAGGTTCACAAGTTATCTACTTCAATTCAGTGTACCACAGTAGCGGTACACAGGGGACATATTTATCTGAGTATTAAATATACATGAGATTAGCTGCTCAGCATTAGTATTAATACTGATTTAATGACTGATGTGTTTCATGAAAGGTTGTTTTAGGGTTGAATTTATGCTCATCCAACAACAATGTGAGTATAATCTGAAAGACTGTAACTCAGACTTTAAGCATTTTATAAACATTTAATTCCACTGTTTGGGATATTTTAAGAGTAGCAGTAATACACTGTAAAACATCCTACACTGCAAACCTTAAAAAACACTGAAAAGTACCACAACAAAAAGTGCAAAGCTGAAGTAGTTTAAAAGATTTATGCCAAATTAAGTAAGAAAATATGAATATGATAATTTTACAGTAGTTTTTTTATAGCAGTTACCTGTATGAGTAACTGACATTAGATTAAAAAGTATCTAAGTCTTACAAAGCTAGATATGTCCATGCTGTTCTCTCTCTGGATGTTTGAAGAAAAAAACAAAAGCGGAAAAATAAAAAGACATTTTTATCCCTAAGAAAGTGGGACAGCGACTATATATAAACTTTGTGTAGAAATCCATGTCATAAGCTGTAACGCAGCCATAATGATCAACAAATCAAAAAAGTAAAACATAAAAAAATATGCACAAAGGCTTCAGTCTGGTCCACTGTAGTTTGGAGGCAAATATTGTCCTTTTTTCAGCTACAGTTATAATTAAAGATGACTTTAGAGTTTAGAGGGTTACTGTAATCTAAAGAGGTCATTCATTTGAGTAGTTTTAGTGGACTATTGTTTGTGTTGTTTATGTTTCTTTTGACCAAGCACAAAAAATATTGATATATCCTCCTGAGATCCAGTAAGTAAAAGTCTTTTTCTTTTCTTTTCTTTTTACATTAAATAATTGCCTTGATTGGAAACCAGATGATGCCACAGTTTTTCAGATATATATTTTAAATTTTTATTTAATGAAATGTCCTTTGCAGTGAACTTTTTTTTAATAAAGCTGTGAAACTAAATGCACTGCTGGGTCTCAGGAGGATATGATCATTTTATAGCAGTTTTTTTCTAGAGGGTTTGTAGAGAGCAGGAAATTAGAGGGATTCACTAGAATGAAACCAGCACCTGAGTAAAAGTACCTTTACTTCAAATCCAGTACCACTATCTCAGTAGAAATACTTTTACTTACTGAATAAAGAAGTTCAGGCTGATTTCTATACAAATAGTAGCTAGCTTAAAGTTAACAAATCTTTAATATATTTATATAATAACTTATTTGGCAAACACCTAACAGTGTTTCTACACTTCACACCGAACCAAACACTTATATTTACTTTACAAATAATAAAAAAAAAGTTACACCCTAATGTTTTCATATATGTACATTTTAGCACTTTTTTTATTTTCCAACTAACCCTACTGCTCAAACTACCCTTAGCATTAGCATTAGCATTAGCACAGACAGTCCCTAAACCTGAGGCTAATGTTAAAGGTGGACATGTGTAAACAGTAAAGTCTAACCCCACTGTTCCTGTGTTTTATTAAAGCCCACAGCTGACACACAGGACTCAGTCCGTGGGTGTCCGGTAGTAGTTTGCTCACTTACACTCCACATCGTTGAGCTTGCCCCTGTCCTCCTCCAGCCTCCGCTTCAGGGCTTCACACTCCAGCTTCAGGGACGCCACGGACTCCCCGGACAGGAGCCCCTGACAGGCCATCTGTACCCGGAACACACGGACACAGCACGGACACAGGTGAGCGGGGGTCACGGCACATGCACGCGGAAAGTGAGGGGGAAACGGGACGGGAACGGGTACGGGACGCAGCGGAGATGGAAGTGAGGATGATGATGATGATGATGATGCTCAGTGACAGCACCTCCTCCTCCTCCTCCCTCTGTCTGCATTCCACACACTTCACCCTCCTGTCTAATGTCACTTTTTTTTTTTTTTTTTTTTTTAACTTACATCACCTTTATATCTGCTCCTCTGAGCTCATAGTTCTATTATTATCAGTTACAGTATTTTCATTTGGCTCCTCAGTTTTTTTGTTTTTGTTTTATCTTTTTTGGTTGTTTGTTTGTTTGTTTGTTTTTAATGTTCTTTGAATTGAACATTCTTAAATAAAACTGTGACAAATATTTAGAATACATTGCTGGGTCTCTTCACTGTAACCTGCCCACTCCATTTAAAGACTTTTTTTCATTTATTTATTTGGTAGAACATAACTGACTTATCCTCCTTTGTTTTTTTTGTTTGTTTGTTTGTTTTTTTTTTACATTAACCCATAAAGACCCAAACATCCACCATCTACCAAAATCATCTACTGATCTAAACTGTTTAATCCCTGTTGATCCACTAATCCATGTAAATAATTGGTGTAAAATACAGTTTGTCGTCTTTTCATGGTCATCAGATATGAACCATTTGGACATTCAGAGGCTTGGTTGTTACCGTGGAAACACTGTCATCTTCTACAGCATTGATTCACCAGTAAAACCCATGGAGTTGGATAAGAAGACAGAGAACGGAGATACTTGGTTTATATTCGGTTAATGAGAGATTTTGCTGAAAAAAAATCACTTTTTCTTCAGTTTTCTCTATTTTTGATATAGTAACCCTCAACTTTACTCTGAGATTTTATGAACATATCCGTGATCAGTAAATTAAATGGAGAAAAATATCTCATTGTAACTGAACCCCCCCACCCCCG
>JAPTYQ010000018.1:20319663-20331002 GCA_029814465.1 Ostorhinchus cyanosoma | reverse complement strand
TAACTCAAAACATTAGATTCTTCAAAATAACCACATTTTGCTTTAATTACTGCTTTGCATATTCTTGGCATTCTCTGGATGAGCTTCAGGAGGTAGTCACCTGAAATGTTTTCCAATCATCTTGAAGGAGTTTCCAGTGATGCTGAGCACTTGTTGGCCGTCTGCGGTCCAGCTCATGTCATTTAACTGACAAAGTGTGTCCAAACTTTTGGCCTATACTGTATATGTATGAACAGATTTTTCTTTTATCTTCCTAATATTCTGTGAGAAAACTGTAAATATTAAAGATTAAAGTTCTCCATCCTACCCCTTCATTACTGGCTACCACGGGTCCTGCTTTCACCCTAGTGCTGCTTTAATGTTGTTTACAGGTAGTGCGTACAGTGCTACCTACCACAGTAAGTGTAGATAAGTTTTGAGTCGATGAAGCGGACTTTGAGGTTGTGCAGCACGGCTGGCTCATGGAGGTAGCTGAGCGCTGTGAGGTCATTCTCGCCTACCAGGATGTCAGGGTTCCGCAGGTAAGGCAGGTTCTTTGTCTTGGGGTCCAACTTGTGCTCAATGTTCTGAAGATGATCAGGACAATAGAACAACAAAGATTAGATGATGAAGCATTCATAACTAGAGTCTAGTTTAAACCTATTTGACTACTGTCCAACAGCCTGTATTTTGGTCAGTTACTCTGTTTAATGTGCTGATTATATCAAAATTAGCATCAATAGGGACAACATTAGCGTTTTTACTCACCCTGTAATGGGAACGAAACATGCCGCTCTAAATACACAAATTCAAAGTGAAAAGTATTCTTGTCAAACCAAGTCCTGAGATAGAATCCATTGCTATTTCTTCTGCACGAGTATCTGTAGCCGTCTTACACGTTTGACTGTTGGGAGCTGACTAACATTAGAGAGAAAAACTTTTATACAGTCAACGACAGACGTCCACACCCACTGAAAAATATCATTTCATACATATGTTCTGAGAAATGTCATGAGGCTGTCTACTGACCATTAATAGCTCCAGCAGTAAAGCCATCATTTAAAGCTCGATGATCAAATCGATCTGTTTTGTTCTTTTCGTTCCTTAAGTCGAGCTAACATGTTTCATGCATACATGGTCACAGTTTACAATCTTATATATTATTATCTTTTTACATGGATTTTTCTTTTTCTGTCTATTATATTTGACGGAGAAACATACTTGACTTGGTCACAAGAAGTTGTTTGTCACGCTATGTCAGGGACAAATAAAAAAAAAAAAAAAAGTGATCATTTGACTAATTAAGTGTGATGTGTGAATCTTGAACAATAAAGTACAATGTATTATGCAACATTACAAAATACACTACAAACAAAAAGTTAAGGATATTTTACATTTTTGGGCTATTTTTTTTTTTCAGTTGGGATTCTTGCACAGTGCTTTTTACTTTTTTGTGCGTGAATTGAATTGAAATACTTTTTTTTTTTAATGACCAGACAGTTTTATTTGCAAATGGAATGAACTGATGAATGAATGAATTTTCTAGTAATTTTTTTTTTTTTAATTACTAATAGAAATATATAGTGAGTTGAGAGATGCAATCCCAATCCATAAAAGACATGAGAAACTCTGAGTCTGAAACTGAAGCACTGTGGTTCTGTTTATCTGTCAAATGTTCACTGTGGTCAGTTTCAGATGCTGCAGCTCTTTCATAATTCATAGTTTGAGTTATTGTTTGTTCAGTATTAATTTCCATTCTTTTAAATACAAGCTGGACTGACTGTACATATCCTGACCAAAGGAAATAAAATTCTCCCTTTGTGCAGTAATCTACACCTGGCTTTTCTGCCTCCGTCCATAATAATATACATTAGATAGACTAAATGTCATCTAAAATTGCTGTTTATTTGCAACATAGTATAGAAAATTATTATATGATCAAAAACAAATTGATTTTAGCAAAAAATGTCTCAGTTTTGAATGTCTGGGGTCGCCAGAAATTTGTAATGTTAAAGTGGGGTCACGAGCCAAAAAAGGCTGGGAACCACTGCAGTAGTGTTAGAACATTTGTCCAATCATATTTCACTATCAAGTGTTGCCGGGTAAAAGAAATCTGCCCTGAGGCCTTCACAATAAACAGTACAGTACAGATGTGTAGCAAATTCAAATAAATGGAAGGAATATTGCTTTAACCAGTCAGATTTCCTGTTGGTCACACAGGGTCGGTCTAGCAGGTGTACAATAACACTGGTGTTTTCATATCATTTGATTGGACAGTCCAAGAGACTACTGGGTAGAGGACGCACAGCTGGAAAACTGTATCTGTAGAGACTTGAATAAGATCAAATATATTGGTTTAGATTTAATAGCTGTTTTCCTAACCCACCATGGCTGACAGAGGAGAAGAAATGGATTTGGTCACAGTCATGCAAAAAAACAAACAAAAAAACCCAACATACTTTCTGTAGAAGTATAATGTCTTTTATTAAGATTTTTGTGTTTTGATGATTTTGTTAAGTAAATACTGATGATTGTGCTTCAGATGATTCACGTGGTGCAGCTGTGGCTGTAGTGAAAGGAGACCTGCTGAATTGTGTTTATTGTGTTTCTTGCTTTAGTATTGACATTCATTCTCGCTTTGTGCGATACCTATGATGCAACTCCTGTTAAAATTGTGTTTTTTGTGTAATATGATAACCTGATATTGATATTAAAAGGTGGACCAGGTCAGGAAGAACACTGCTGAAGGCCTAAGTGTGAAATACAAGGCCCACCACCAGTAAACTGTACATTCACAGTAATGTGTATTATGTCAAAAGCTATTGGATTAATTACATTGGATTTCCTGTAAACATGGATTAAAAGAACATGCTTGTAGCTATTTATATTCTTAGATGTAGGACTAAATGTACTGCCATACGTGTAAGTGCTCCTTTGGGCATCTTTGTGAGTGGGTCTCATTTGTGGAGAGTGCTAATGGTAAAACCAATAACTGCTAATGAGACGCAGCGCTTTGAAGTGTCTTTGAGGCAGGAAGAGACAGAGAAAGCAACAAAACGGGCTGAGAGCAGCAAAATGAAAAGAGTGAGAGGCGAACAGGGAGACACATTTCACCCTCCTCACCATTCCATCCTCCAGCATGAGCTGCAGGGAGACATCGCCGCCTTTGTAGTCCTTGACCAGCTCAGCAGACTTCCACACCTCCTCTGCATCGGGGATCCACACCCGAGCACGCTGCAAGACGAGGACAGAGAGTAGTTAGAGACATTTTCCAGAATAAAATCAAAACTAGCCTTGTTTAAATGCTGCATATTAGGCCTTTCACTTATTTCCATCATATTTCCACTATTTGCAATTTGACTGCTTCACTTCTATATCTTCTATATTTCATTATGAGAATAGAAGAATGTTCTTTATTGTCATTGTAACAGGTACAACAATACTAAAATCCCATTCAGTAAATAAAGGATAAATAAATATGATAGATAAAACAGCTAAAATCGATGAAAAAGACAAGCACAAACACATACACAACCACACAGCCTCAACACTGCCCGACCCCTGTATTGCATCTCATACTGTATTTAGCTGTTGTTTAATGTTGTTTAATAGAAACAGCTCTTGAACCTATTTGTCCTTGTTCACCCTCATGTTCAGGTGCTTCACTTCTATCGGTATCGGTCATTACTTTGTATATTTTAGTAGTAGACTTTTAATACACATTTTTTGTGCAATTTTTACTCAAAAAACTGAGAAACACTTTTTTTTTTTTTTTTTTTAATCATAGGAAGGAATGCTTCTAGGACCCAAAAAGAGAGTTTGAGGCGCTCTTTGGAAAAAGGGATTCATAAAGTAGATGACAAACAGGAAGAAAACTCCAAGGAGCTCTCTTTAAGCATTAATATGCCTTTATTCTCTTGGCATGGTCTTATATAGACCCTGCAAGACCTACAAGTCAAACAGAAACACATTCTTATTTGCATGTTCTGGTGTTCAGTGCCAATAAAGGGCTCTTCCTCTTCAATAGATGAACTGAATGAGTGTAAGTAAACTATTCTTGAGTTTATACTATACACAAACAGAAAAGGATAGCCAGAATTACTTGTATGACAGTTACTAACCAACTAAAATGTAATTATCAGAACAGAACTAATCACTATAATTAAAAGCTCAGAAAAGCAGCAGATCTTTAAAATTAAGAAGCGGATGTAGTGCTGCTTAAAGCTTTTAAAAGAGCCCTTTTTAGTGCTCAGATAGGAAGATTAACTTTTGAATGCATGACCTCAAGAAAACACTAGGGTCTGTGTTTTCAGGGTCATGAGCATATGGCTCGAAATATCAGTTATGAGGAAAAAACACAAATAGTAGCTCATAAGAACAGAAGCTGTGGATAATGCGTGGTCATAATGTTAAATTCACTCATCCTCCAATGCACACACAGGCTGCTATTAAAACTGTCTCCGGACTTTATGGACTTGTGACTGGAGGCAATCAGCTGATCACAGACATGTGGAAAAACAAGAGTGATGAACGCTGCCATCGGTCACATGGCTGAGGAATCCGGCTCGCTAACGTACACGCACGCAGCGAGACTTTACATCTAATGACATCTGAGTTTGCAGGATGACTGTGGAGCGACTGCAGATTTGTAAAGGAGCCCACACTATGACTTAAACCATCCCAGAGTTAAAATAAAAATAAATCATGTTGAAATGGCGATTGAATTATCAATTTCTTCATTTGATTTGAGTCGTTTCCACAATGCAGATGTTGATACACTGATAATGCTCTATCTATCTATCTATCTATCTATCTATCTATCTATCTATCTATCTATCTATCTATCTATCTATCTATCTATATGAATGTATGACTAAATGATAATGCAACTCAAACTTGATGCTGTGGACCTGTGGGAAATTTTCTTAACCCAGACCTCCTTAAATCATAATCGAATATCCCTGCACTAAAGAAACACGAATAACCCTCAACATGTCTTGACTTATACTTTAGTACTCATTGTTTCTATAAAAATACCAAAATAGCAAAATATGGAAAATATAAGCCTTCTGATGATATGTAGCATGCCTATATTAGCACAGGTAATATGTTTAGGACTTAATGAACATTGTGAGGTGTCTATGATCATGCTTAAAGGGGTTTACGGTGATCCTGGGGAAAATCCAGGGGCTACAAAACCCAGACAGATGACAGGGAGATGTCAAAAGATCAACACCAGTCTGTTAGATGAGCAACTTCTTTGTGACAAAGTTACGAGTGAATGTTTTACCTTACACACACTTTTCAAATATAACTGCAGTCTTCCTCAGAGTGGCATCTGTCTCACTTTATCGCAAAGAACAATTGCTAATCGAATATAAGAAAGCGACCAAAAATGAACCTAATCAATCTACCAAATAGCCTGTTTTGTTTTACGCTATAAAAAATGGCAGATAAATACTTTAGAAACAGGAGAAACCGGAGACCACAAAATGATTACTTTCAAAGGACAATGTTCTGAAAAGATCTTTTGTTATTCAGGACAAACCGAGTCTAAATAAGCCCTCATACACACAAACACCTCCACAATCACTACAGGATTAGACTTACTAAAACCTCTCTGTGTTATAATCTCAATATGGATGGTGATTTTCACTCTGCTGAGTCTAAAGGGAAACAGGCTCGTACAGAAATATTTCAATGACGCCTTCTTGACGAGGACTGAAGCACATGATGCTGAGAACTCAGAGACTTTCTGGAAGTTGGGCAGTGATTTCATGGCTTCTTTTGGCTTTATTACGCAAAATCCTGATGATAACTTCACAGCAGTGAGAGAGAAAGACCTCATTGTAGAACAGCGCAGAAGAAGAGGATTTGCTCAATTTGGTCGGCCGCTTCACCGCTGATCATCTGAATCATGACATCATGGTCGAAACACTGCTTCTTCTGCTGTCAGTCTGTCTGGCACTCTTAATATGAAGAATCGGATTTTACTATGCTGTTTCCCAGAATATAAAACAATGGGAAAATTAAGTTTTGTTTGCTGATAACCTTCTACTACTGGTACAAATATGCCAGTGTAGTATGAGGTATGGCACTTAAACCTTTTCAAAACAACCTCCAATTAGAAATGGCTTTTCAGTCCATCTCTTGGGATTGTACGTCTAACTGGATGTTCCTGAGTGCATTAAATACTTTCCTTCACAAATCCAACCTCCAAGCCCCAAGGTTGTCCTGAATATTTGTCTTACTTTAATCTCTTTCCCTCCTCGCTCCTGCAGGAACACATGACAGTGTGATCAGTGTGGTTGAGGTTTTTGTCTAAATGGCATAAGAAAGAGCGAATACACTCTGCATCAGATATTACAAAAACATCCAAAATATGCGCTGTCTGCTGGTAGCGTTATACGTACAAGTGTCATATGTGGGTGTCAATATTTTCAACCATGTTCACACTTTTGATCACCTCACTTTTAGTTTAATTTAAGTAATTTTTCCATAATGTTCAGGCAGTAGAAACACTGGGTTACCAGACCTATAGAACTGAGTTGAATAAACAAATATGACCAAATCAGTGGTAATAACCTTTTATTTGTTAAAAAATAAACAGCCACAGTAAACATACTGGCATGTCAGATGTCCTTGTTTTTTACTCCTTATCAGTTGCAGTCAATGACAGTGGATTTTTATACAATATAACAACAATAGTTCCAGTGAGTTATCATCTGATATCCAACTACCCTGAGAAAAAAAATCTCACAGTTGAAAATTAATTATTTATAAGTATGGTATTGTGTAAAAGTATTAAAGCACCAGTAGATTTGTTGTTTTACTGAGTTTATCCACCATGTAGTGTAACCTCCCTTTGTACTTAACTTGTCTTAGTGTTGTAAGATTTATCGCTTGTATCTTGTTGTGTTTTACACCACACACATACATAAAATGTTTCTTATTGTTTGGGCTTTTTATCATGGGAACAGAGGTCAGACTAAATGCTGATTATTACCTGGAGAGGCCGTTTCGTTCATATTTTTTGTGTGTGTTTACAGCATTTGCCTGTATTTTCTTGTTGTATTTTAATAAAGAGACTAAGAAATCAATATCTTCATTACAACCCTGTAAAAGCGCACAGCTAAAGGTTGGCTAATACCTTTCACAAACAAAGTAAATAATGGAAATATATCAGATGGAGCGAATTACTTACGTACTTACAATTCAGAGAGAGCTGTTTACTAAGAGATGGAGTCCCATAATTAACCTTTTAATGCAATAAGCATTCAGAATGTTTTTTATTTTTGTCATTCATGTTTTATTTGTGACTAATTGTCATCAACTGCAGATATCCATTTTTTTCTTTTTTTTTCATATATGCCAAATGGGGATGTTTGATTAGATATGTCCATGTATGTAAAATGTCTCCTATATTTGTATGAGCAAAACTAAATAAAAATTAAGTTAAAAAAAATTAAAAATGGCTGAGCATTTCTGCCAAAGTAATAAATATCTAAATCAATAAAACATTCCCTAAACATACATCTCTCACTCAACATTAAACTAACCACCAAAACTGATGTGAGCTGAGGTGCATTTTTTATTTTATTGAGCTATTATTTTTCTCAAGGTTAGGAATTCCACTTGCTAGCCTGGAAATATTTATTTTTCATCAATATCAACCTTTATGTGAGCCAGATTCTGACAATACTGATAGTTTGTAAAACATCCTATTGGAGCCAAATACTCAGTTCATCTCTAGAGTAAAAGCTGAGAACGCATTCAAAACATTTCAGTGATAAAAATATAAGCTTGAACAGTTTATATTGCCAATGACGTGACATCATATAGAGAATATGTCAGGCAAAACCGTCAATTGCAGCTTTAATGCATTACTTAATATGTGTGTGGGTTGTTTTTTGTTTTTTTTTATTATAAACACTAACATTTTCTAACAGTTTATTTCTTAGTTTTTAGCAAATAATGATGTTGATTTTTGTCCTATTATTGGTTTACAGCTGATACCATTGTCCTACTCTCTCTCTCTGTTTCTGCATTTCATTAGCGGTTTCACCTTTTTGGTCCCCACAGGATCCCATCCCAGCAGCCAGCCTCCTGGCAACGGAGAAGGAGAGAGGTAGGGAGACATGGAGGGAGATGGAGAGGAGAGGAGAGGAGAAGAAGGAGGAGGAGAAAGATAGAGGCTAAAAATAGCAGTAGCGGGTTTGGAGCAGCATCACACCTCCCAGAGTCATCACTACGCTGCTAAGCTCACTTTCTGATCCCGATAATTATCCTCGCACATACAGTAGACGCACGCACAAGCACATGCCTGTTTCACACGTCAGTAGGTGTCAAGGGTGGTTATTTGAAATAACTTAATGCTGAAACACACTGCTAATCTGCCTGTTTCTTTCCAACACTTCCTGTCAGAGCCAAAACACACAGACACCTACACTGGTTATGGGACAAAGAGACAGACAGACAGACGGACAGTGATACGATGCAGCTAGAGCGGCAATGGATCATATTTATAGTCCAACAAAGTCCCCTGGGTTCAGGAACAGAGAGCTGAAGGGTAAAACTCAACCTTACACACACAAAGATAAATGTTTCAAGGGCACAACTCTCTAAAATGAAACACAAGCTGAAAAAAATAGCAGCATCTGAAAGCCAGAGAGAAAAATGTGATGAGTCAGAGCTCAGCCACAGCCTCAAAGACAGACAGACAGACACAGACAGACAGGCAGACAGAGGGCAGGATGGTGAGGCTGGTGAGTTATGGGCAGCACATGAAGATGACAAAACGAAAGCAAAGACGTCAGTGTGACATCAGATATCACATGGCTCAAGTGTTTCTGCGTTGACCTGCAGCATCCACGACGAATGCACTCTGTACGGCTGTTCTGTGTCTATAATCAGATACTGTATATTACTGTCTAGATCTTTCATTTCCTGTCTTATGTTATTCACCTCAGGGTGTGCACACGCTGATCTATCTACCAGCTGTACTTGTTTAAACAGATCAGTATTTTGGACATTATGACAGTAAGCGCATAGATGACACATGCAGAGGATTGGTGCATCCTGTCAGTAACAGATGTTCATAACTGAAGAGAATGGTAAAATACTCCAAGTATTCAGTGGGATCTCACTTTGTGCACACGTTTAAAGGAATTCTTTTCACTAGAAGAAGACAATCAGCTCCGGATCTCCACATAGTAGGTTTTGAAATAGGTTGCCTTTATTCTAGACTTTCTAGAACTGCAACAACAAATCCTTTGGTTATAATCAGTTGAGTCATTCAGAAAGAATAGGCATCAAAATTCTACTTTACAACTCCAAAGGTTTGGATGATTTTCTGTTTCTTTCCCTCTGTAAGAATAGTGTTTGCTGGTGAACCAAAACAAGAAATTCTAAGATATTATCGTGGATTTTCAAATCATGTCTTCACCATTTTCTTTCATTTTACAGAACGTACCATCATAACAGTAAAGACAGTTCATGACTGTGACCTGTAGACGCCAAAAAATGGCATTTAAAAAACATTATTTTAATGAGAGGCATTTATGTGATAGTACTGAATAGTGCTGCAACAACAAATAGATTCAATAGATCCAAATCAATTCTTAAAAGAGTTGGCAACGTGTTCTGCAGTCAATTCATTGGGTCTTGAGCACGTTTGTATTGAGGCATGTGTAGTGTAACAGAGGAAAACACAGAGCAGCATGGCTGAGGCTTCAGATACCAGGTCAGATTTTTAAAGCTAGGTTTACTTTATGTTCCCAGTGGCCAGAGCAGCCACGTTTGGCCCAAACGTAGTGCACTGTTTATGTAACAAAACTTGAATATGGAGAAAAAAATGGTCGAAATCCCACGGCACAGTACATTTCGAACAAACGGGGCTGTCATGGCCACCGGAAACATAAACCTAGCATAAGATAGTCTACATGTCGGGATTACTTTAACCCACTAGTTAGTCAGATACTATCATCGTAATTATAACGTTTTAGTCCAACTCCGTTTATCAGGCCACCAGACTAACATTACCGATCACTGACTGGAACTATTACATACAACATTAGTTTGACAGCCTATAATGGGAGCTGGTTGAAGGCTAAAGTTTGCTAGTCTGTAGGCACAACAAGTCGAGGTAGCAGTTGATGCTCGCTAACTAAACCTGAAGCCATTACAGGGATGTAATCATTAGTGACTTGTCTGCAGCCTGTGTTGCTTTGGGTTAAATACCGATCTTTGAGAATTGAGTCTTTTGTGTTTATCCAATGAATCGATTAGTTATTAAAATAATCTACAGATTAATCGATAATAAAAATTGTCATTAGTTGCAGCCCTAGTATTGAATGTTGTTATAGAGACGCTAACAGTATACATTTGGTTTTAATTTTGAGATAAAAATTATGTAAATATCTTAACTCTGCCTAAATCCATTAATTCGCCTTCATTCATAATGTACGTATATTGTTTGAACACTAACCCTTAAGAATGATGCAGAAATCCCAGTGTTAGGAACATTTATTTACTCACAGATACACTTTTTGACAATTTACTTGTTACAATGCAGTCATTATTCAAATGTACTCCCCAAAACAATATGTTAAGAATCACAGCTCCATGTTATGTTCTTCTAAATCGGATCAACATATTTGCTTTTCAGTAAAACGAAAGACAGGCCCTGAAATTGACCACTGACAAAAATATCAACACACAGTTTACCAGGTGACTGGCTTAGATAACAAAAAAGAATTTGCCAATAATGAAGTGTATATAAGACGTCAACTTTCCCTGATGCTCTGTGGACAAGCCAGTACATGGCAGGGAAAGGCTGGTCTGAAGGTACAAGGCTCGCCTGATGCTAATCCTGGTTTAACTGATAAAGGATCAGGACCTGATTAGGCTAACCCTGGGTTTAACACCAGCTAATCTCATTCAAGTCAACTACACCACGATTTTATTACACTCACATATGGCTGCAAGGTACTGCTATTACAACTATACTTAATGTGAGTACAAATGTGTTTTCAGTCTAAGCCAAAGAGAAACATAAAAACATGTAGATTCAGAAATACAGCAAGAGGCCTAAGTTCTATCTACAAATATATTAGATACTAGTTTCCTTTAAATTGGGCTAGTGTACAGAATATTATTGCATGAGCAGTTAACCTGAGCCTCTTTTGCTCTTGATGACATTACATCACCTACATGTATCAGATCAATTGAGATTCAGAAGGACAAAGAAGAAGAAGTTTGGAGGTCACAGAGATCAGGGCAATGGGAAAGAGTATGTGTACACTATAGATGCATATCATGTGTGTGTGTGTGTGTGTGTGTGTGTGTGTGTGTGTGTGTGT
>JAPTYQ010000018.1:20292492-20302507 GCA_029814465.1 Ostorhinchus cyanosoma | reverse complement strand
GGGGTGGGGTGGGAGAAGTAATGTTACAGCTCTGAGACTTGAGTGGAGAGGGTTAGGGTTGGGAGGTGCTGCAGGGGCTGTATATGCATCAGCCAGCCAGTTTACTGGTCACCAGGGATGTTTTCCTCTGGGGCAGGTCCTGGGGGGTCGGGATGTGGTCCCCTGTGATCTCAGTCTTCTCTGGCGCAGCAGTTGGCAATTGCTTGTTCTTGATCTTTGCTTTAGCCATGTTGTAGTCGCCTGAGTCAAAGTACTTTTGCTGAAGAGAAATGACGTGACAGAGTAAAAGGCTAAACCATAAACAGGAAGAACAGGAATTCTGTCAATGTTTTTCAAAAATTATATAGAAATTGAATGTGTTTACTGTTCAGTGTAGACAGCATGAATTTTATATGATGTATATAATGACTATAAATCTGTCATGTAATAATCAAATTTAAATTCCAGATGTATATTTTCACTAAGTACTTAACTTTAAAGCGCTGCTATATGTTAAGGTCAAAACTACAGTGACATTTATCGACATATAAAGTGACCGAGGTAAAACTTGCGTAGGAATCTGTTTTTAAGTGTTTTACAGACAAACCACTCACCCCCTTTTGGAGGCGTTTGCGAAGCAGATCTGAGCCCCCAGGCTTATTCCCTAGATTTGGGTATCTGGCCTTCAACTTGGCCTCTTCTGCCTTCTCAGGACTGATCATCTTTTCCTCCTGAAAACAATAAAAAATATATCAAAGACAACATGATGACACATTTATAATGTACATAATACATTTGTTAGTTTGGAGATACTGTAGCTCAGGGAGGATACATAAAACACACATTCAGAGTTTTCTGTGCCCATTAGTGTTCTTGACACCACCTATAACAGATGAATAACTTTTCCCAGATCTAATGGTTGCAGTTGGTCCACTAAGGATTTAAAGTTTTTGTTTCATACTTTTTATATGTTCGTGGTCATTTACTGTCTGCTCTAACTTTTCCATATATGTATATGAAGATATGCTATTACCAAAGACTCCCAAAATATATGAAATTTTGTTTTCATTTTCCTCCCAAAAATGAATCCAAATGCAAGAATTCAAATAGCCCCTAAACTCTGTGAAAACCTACAGAACGTGTTGTAGAATTTGGACTGTGTGATATGATTATCATATTGTATGTCAAATGTACAGCACTTTTGTCATTTGGACAAAAACACTCTGTGTTCTGCCACAAGGCATTAATAGATGGAGTGTTTTGTTCACTTGTTCTATTTATTTACCTGGTGAACTTAGTTTAACTTTCCATGTTTACAATTGTTCCTCTATGTACCAGCGTTTGTGTTAGGGCCTGGCGTCATTTTTCTCTGTAATGACCTTTCAAATATAGTTATAAAGAGTGATATGTCTGAGTTTGATCTTTTTGACCATATTCACCAATTATCTATACTTGGTTTCTATCTACCTTTTACATTTTGTTCAAATGTGAGTTTGTAGACAGTTTATCAATATAAGGAAAATAATAATTATGTAAGGCTAAGTAAGAACCTTTTATTTGTCAGGGGTTAGATTCATAGTGATGAGAAACTGGACATTTCGAGTTATCTTCACTGCATTTACAAAGAATGTGCTATATTGAGTAGAGTGTCGTAATATGAATATGAAATAACCTATATCGTGATGACAGTTAGCTCACACTGCAAATTTCTCTGTTTAGCTTTGAATATTCAGCACTTGAACCAATGACTGTCAATATGACAAGTGTGTAAATGCTTAGCTTTGTGAGACAACATTATAATTATGTAAAATGCATCTGGTGATTTACTGACATACGTCAAAAACTAAACTTAGGCTTGAATGGACGCTGTTTCGCCCAGTGAACACCGCAGGGTGAAGCTACAGTTGACTTGTGTGGGTTGGACCACCGTTTGAGATGAGGCAATGTTAGCTAGCGCTGCTGCAGGAAAACCACCAAATTATACTGGGTACACAGTAGAAACATTAGCCTAACAGTACGAAGAATTAGAATACCAGACTATAAATTAAAATGACGTTGTTCAGTATGTATTTCAGAGGAGATAAATGCTAGAGAAATCTGTTGGCTAGCGTTAGCTAGCAGCCGTGCTAACGGTTACCGACGGTCTGCCAATAAGTGAATGTCATGACAGTTAGCTTGACGAGGCTACATTGCACCGCTAGCTTTACCTCTGACATTCAAAGCTACCATCATAAGTAGCCGCTCTGGAAGGAGACTAGCGAATCTACATTATACTATCAATGTAAAGTCTGTTAACTGCATGCCAGTAACCCATCCGGTGTGTTTTATCTCGGCCTGGGTTGATATGTCAACAATAACGAGCGCGAAGCAAAGGGGCTAGGCTACATGAGGAGCTAACTATAACAAAGTCAGCGGTTCCAGAGCTAATGCTAATGCTGGACCGTACACTTACCTTCTCCTCCATCGCTGTCTCCTCAGTCGTCTGCGTTTCCTCGTTGTCCCCCGACATCCTAAACGATCAAGAGGCCGCTCACTAGTTGAGTTGGACAAGTGATCCTTAAATCCCCCACTCCAGCTTTATCGCACCCACACGAGTCCCACCGACAGAGACGAGCGCCCACTCCTGCACAAGAAATCCTACGTCACATGCGGAGACACCACGCGCGTCCACGTCCGGGCGCTCCTGCCGTGCACCCGCATCCAGAGCAGGGCTAGGATTTGCATTGCATAACACGCCGATCAGCTGTTGGACCCATGTGATGCAACACAAATCCAGATTTCAGGCAAGTAATCCTCAGATGTGGAGGATAAAGGCTGCAGTGATTTCATTTTTACAGTGTTTCAAGAGACAAACGGACCAAGGAACAACAACAGAACATGGAGAAAATGAATGAAATGCAAATGTAGAGGGAATTTATACAATTTACATTGTATTTGGAAGGTGAAAATAATTATAGTCAGTATGATTTCGATTTTATCATGGTTCCTTCTATCATCATAAATCAAACTTTTATTACTTTTTCATGTTTTTTCAGTCATTTGTTGTAAAATGACAGCAGAATCACAACTGCCTTTTAAAAAAATTTTCAAGAGAGATTATTATTTTTTGTTATCAGAAACTTCCTTAGGGTGTCTAAACGTTTTTAATTATTTTCAATATGTTTTTAAGGCCTAACTTTTACACAAATTAGCTTTTTATCACTCAAGCATTGCAGGTAAATCTAAAGACAAGTTGTGTATATGCAGTCAGGATCTATTCGACTTTTAGTGAATTTAGTTCACTGACATTTTTCCAATAGTTAAGTTGTGGTTTATAGAACAGTATTAAACTCTGAGTAATTTAAGGTTTTGAAGCTTCAGAAATGTGGACAAAGTTTCACTGAGAAAAAAAATCTATAAGATTAAATGTGTTCAGACGTCATAAAGTATTTTTAAGACTATTTCAAAGCTTACATATCCTTGTATTTGTATAATGTAATTTAAGGCTTTTTAATACCAGATTCAATATTCTTGTCCGGCTCCTTCAACAAAGTAAAGAGTCTACATTAAAAGACACGAAAGCCGCATACATTAACAACTCATAGTTTATCCTGTACTATGTCTTATGGTGCTTTTGTCATTTAAGAGCCATTTTAGAAAATAAATGAGCTCCTTTTCAAAGTACTGGCCATATTTATTAATCATTTCATAAAGAAAATATTAGGAGAGAAATCTCTGCATCCAAATTACAGTCTGCTGTGCTACACTTAAATGAAAACCACAATGTAATAAAAAAATAAAAATAAAAATCATGTTACTGCTGGTACTGATCTACTCACATTTATTATAGAGGTTTATTACGATGTCATAATCTAGTCAGGAGCCAGAAATTGTATTATTCTTCCCCAATCCATATTTCCACTTTTCTCTGTTGTTTTAGCTACTGTATCTGCACAGAGTTAGTGATATTTTTGTAGTTTATTTTTAAATGGTGTATGAATAGAAAGCATTTATGGTTTGTGTCATCCCATTCTTCCCAGTGTAGCTGTATAGTGGAAGTGTAATAAATCAAAAACACACACACAAAATGCCAGAACAGATTTCAGATTGCTTTAGAAGATATATAGATATTTTTTTTTTCAGATTTGAATATTAATGTCAAAAATACATACTATGATATACAGTTTGCACTACATCATCTTAGCATGACAGACGTCACAAGAAGTAACTGAAATATTAATTTAAATATTAAATAAACTGATGGTAAGTAAACTGAAAGTGAGCGTGTAAACACTAAACTAAGTTGCTCTTTCTATTGCAACACTTCCGATAAAGTGGTTCTGTAACAGTACAAAAGTATTAGAATATTACTATTTTCTGTTTCATTTCCAGTTATAATGAGAAAAAAAATCCACAGTGCACTTCTGATGTTCTGCTGTGATGTTTTCAGTTGAACGCAGCTCGATTGCTTGTTCAACCTCTTTAGTAGTCCATGGTATGTTTTTGTGGGTGAGGGGATGGCGTTCCACCACAGTCTGCCACCCAGTTCCTTTTCCATGTGCACGGCCTCCTGGAACTCAAGAACCACGGGGTCGTCGCTGAGCTCAGTTTAATAGATCTAACCTTCACCGCAAACTCTTTTACAGTTAAAAGGGCCTTATTATTATCTGAAAATGTGCATCATTACATCAAGTTGAGGTCCAATTAAGGTTTTAATTTTAAGTAAACACAGAAGCCAAAACTGCGCAGAGGTAATTTAAATGCCAAATTGCTTTTTCATCACATACAATCACATATTCTTAATCTCCTCCAAAACTCTTGCGGGGTGGAATTTATACACAACAGCAGGAAAAAGAATCATTTATCATATGTGGTAAGGCCTTCTTGTCCATGAGGATCTGAAATTAAATCCTCGAACCTCAATATTTGACCCAAACTTTCTGATTCAAAGTTGTGCACTTAACAGAGAACAAGATTTCATTTCTGACAGGTCTCCCAGGCTCTTGGTCCCATTGTCGGTTCTGGTGACAATCGGGACATGATGTGGGCACAGGTCAGGGGAGTCTTGTTGACTGCTGTCCTTAAACGTCTTCTTTTCTAGCGCCTTTTCAAACATTACCCATGGGCTAGCGTGCTGGGTAAGAGTCTATCGCTGGCATCGTGGTGTGATTTAAGCTTCAGTAGTGGCCTGCATATTGAAGGAGGGAGTCAGGCCTCAACAGCGGGGAGAGAAAGGTGGATCAATGGGGGACTCTGTAAAGGACTGGAGCTCATAGGCAGCACCGCTATCGACCTCCATGGACTTCCTGGAAAACAGCAGACGGATGTCCCTATGGAGGTAGATCTTCCCAGACTTAGAGCTCTGGAACCTGTTAGGGGTTCAAAAAGAGAAAGACGTAAGAAAAGGAAGATAAATAAACTGGGAAAATTTACAATACATTGCTCAGTTTCTGTCAGTTTTCATAAACAGGACTTTTTTTTATGACCATTATGGTGGTAGTTTAAGGTTTATTTCACATAGTCAGAGCTTGTAATTTGTTATTTAACAGGCTTCAACCAAGAACCAGATGTGCTGTTCTGAAGCCACATATCATTAAATGTGCATTAAAAGTGACATCACAGAAACTGTTTTAACTTACGGCGTCTAAAGTTTCTGTAGCTCTTTTGTATTGATTAGAGGCAATTCCATCTTTTGCCAGTTCATTAAATCACAGCAGTTTGCATTAGTGCTCTCTATTCCACGTTGTTTTCATTTTGCAGATTTGTTCCTAAGGCATGGTAACAAATATTCACAGAAATCATATTTAAAAGCAACATTCAAGGTAATGCAATATTAAAAAAGTGAATATCTCTGGTAACCTCCTGTCTGTCAAAACCATATTTTAAAGTTATTTTGTCCAAATTCCTATTATCGGATTTGAGACCTTTTAAGGATGAAAATAAATCCTGCTTTGTGCGTCCAACAAACAAGATTAGAAGTAAATAAGTGGCTGGAATTTCACCTCAGATGAACGAGGTAGCGCAGGGTGCGCCCCTGGCCAAGGGTGAGGGGCTTCCTGCTGGTATGATTGTTTGTATCACGGCGGACTGGAACAGAGAAAGTCCTCTGGCGAAGGAAGGTCTGATGTCCAGCTGGCATGGCTCGTAGGTCATACATCACAACAAACATCTTTACCACCGTCTTGTTGGGGTTAAATAAGGTCTGAATGACAAAGCAAACAAAAAAACATAAAGACTGGCCGTTATACGTCTGTGGGATCTTATGATGCTCATGTTGATGATAAAAATAACTGTAAAACTCATTAATACAAGCTTATAAACAGCCCACAACTGAATGACTGTGAAATGGTGTATTTGCCTAAGTGACCACTAGGGGCCTCCCTTTAGTGGTTTCTTTGTAATCTCTTTGTTCTCAGTCATATGGAGAGCAGCATGCAGACATTTTATTTAAAAACATTTTCTGAACTTTTCTTTATGTATGAGAAAGTGAAAATTCAAAGTTTTCTCACCACTTGAATGGTTCCTGATGGAGGTACTCGGTAGCCCCTTTTTCCCAGGGACTCCAGGTTTATCACACCCTGGAAAAACACAAAATCCAGTCTAAGAGTAGGACACAAACTCACATACCGTGGCACAGAGATACGCAGCTTAAGGCCCTCAGGCAAACTCAGGCCCTTGACAGGATGCTGGCTGACCATTTTCTAATTCACACTGAAAATGGGAGTTTTTTAAAAAACTATTTCAAATGTAAAGGAAAAATTTACATTTAAAATGTAGAAAAATATGTGATTTATCTGTCCTCTATGCCCTCATTGTACCAGGTTATTTTAGTTATTAGTTTGAGTTATTTCTGTTGAAAGCAGATCATTTCAACAATGAACTATGGACATTTTAACATTTATTCAAGTTATCTATTAAATGCCCCTGAACAAAACAAGTTGAGTATCCTTGCAGTAGCAGATTAAACTCACCAAGGCTGACTAGAATAAATATGAAAACGACGTAATCATTAATTGACTGTGAACTGTAGTCTTACCATATATGGTGAAGGAGCATTGTCGTCAGAGACGCTGTAGAAGGACACATCCACAGGTAGGGTCAGGTGACTGGGACAGAAGGACCCACTGGCTCCAACCTCAGCTGTGAAACCCTCCACTGTTCCTAAAGGCTCCAGGCGGTAGTTCAACACACACTCCTAAACAACCAGAGTAAACAGCGCCCAGATTAATCTAGTGTTAAATGGCGTGGAAAGACAAGTGAAAGCATGCTTTCTTCAAAAATGCTGACTGAAATAGACAAATGGTTCTGTGGGAGTGTGTGTTATAGTGTTATACCTCAAAGTTTCCCAGCAGACTGAGGCTTGCTGGTGGAGCACTGGCACTGAACAGCTGCTGAGACTCATCAGTGTATCCCTCTCTCTTTGGACACACCCTAAAGAATTAAAAACACACCTGGTGAAGTTGGTTTTAGGGAGTGCACCTTAACATTCTGAGTTGTCAAAAAATTCCTGGAATGTCTGACCTGGATTCATGACCGATTTAAATAACCATCATGACATATTTGATTTGTGCGGAAACAAAAGGGATATCTCCTCTAATCTGATATCATAATTCACTTGAAAAACAGACAGAAAAATGTTGTATACACCAATCACACGTGTATACTGCATAACTTGTGCGGTATACCCTTTATTTATAACTGGATTCTACAATTTAGACTATTGAATAAACCAAATACTGTAGCAGCATGCTAAAATGCTATCAAAAGAAGTAAAAAGTGACCTGAATTTAGATGGTGGCTAAAATGAACTTTCCACCCCGAAAGCCAAACACTTGAAACATCTGCTCTATCAAAAGAAGCACTGAGCTTCCACCCACAACTGCTGTGTGTAGGCAGTGCCACGGAGCTCTGTGTATATAAAGCCGGTTCAGTTCTGTCTGCCATTTTGAGCTCAATGTGTGTGATTCTAGATATAGTCACAGTACAGCAGGGCTTCAGCAGGTGGCAGCGTGAGAGGAATAGTCAGCAGACTGAGCTGACCTAACCTTACCACTCAGAACAACAGTCTTATTGTCTGATCTCTCAAGAAACGCACAATACATCCAATTCCTTTTGCGCAGCGATGTTAGCTTTCGAGGGTTTTTAATGATTGTTCGAAAACAGCAAATCCCCTTTCTCACATTGATACCTGACACTGGAATTTTGATTGCTTGCTAAATACTAGTGGCAAACTCAAGAGACGAATAAGCAAATAAAAATACATCAAATATCAAAATCAAAGTTTGCCTGTTGGCACTGTTTTAAAAAGCCAAATGTTCTAAAATGTTGCTGCGTGAGTAACTAAGTGTGAAGTAGGTTTAAAATCACAGTGCAAAGTATGAGTAAATTGATCCAGATGGTTACTACAGTCAACAAAGGAAGAAGAACAAGAGGAAAATAACAATAAAAAAAAGAGAGACTTGCTGCTCTTAATTATACTGTTAAATTAATGAAATATCTCAAATGAGAAAGTGTGTACCTTTTCCCAGAGGCCCAAGGTAAACCTTTACAGCCCATCAGAGAGGTGTCCAGGTCAAAGTAGCCTGTTTGATTTTTTCTCTGAGGAACCTGACAAAGACACACAAGACACGATTGCACAAAATGAATGCCATGTTACTACGTACGATCAGCAAAACAAAGAACAGTTTTTAGGCACTGGAGGAGTAATTAAGTATCCTGATATCTAATTAAATATGAGTGTAGGTGAAAAACTGCATGAGACAGACTTCCCATGAACTTGCGTGTACATTTTAGTGTTTATATGTGTGAGGGAGACTGATCCGAGGACAGTAAAGTGTGATGATCCAAGAGCAACAGCTTACGGTGGCTGATGAGGCGTAGATGAGCTGCATGTGCCTTACCAGCCTGTATGTGTAGTGCATTAACCACGACAACACAAGTAACTGCCAAACACTCCGTCCTCTTCATGACAAATCTTCCTAAGCTTACTTCATACACTGGTAAAACTATGAGTAATGCTTTAGATGATTTGAAATAAAGACAAGTGTGATACTAACACAACCACAGATACTAACAGTGATGACTAATCACAACTACGTCAGTCTGAGGATGTATGTGTCTGTAATCCAGCATGTGAGAGTGTTCATTTTCACACATTAGAAAAGTGACAAAGACTGAGTTGTTTTTGCAGTATGGGTGAGTGTTTCGTACAGGGCTAGAGAGCAGAGGCAGGCCAGTACAGGGGTGGAAGGCCTTGGTCGCTGTCGCATCTAATGAGTGGCGATTCTGTTTCTTCCAGCTATTGCAGGGACGTAGAGGCGAAGGGCTGTGAGAGCGCTGGAGCACAGAGATGGGGAGAGATTAAGACATATTGCATTGGCGTTATCACATAACCTTCTCATAAATCTATTTTCTTTTGTTTACCACTTCAAACCCACCTGTTCCCTGTGAGAAATCCATTCAATATGGGATCAACTGGAAAAATATGATGTCTGCTGGGGAGTGTAACCATCAATAATTTACCCAATTATTTTGTCCTGTTCTTGGCCCAATTTTAAAAGATGTTTGTGTTGAAATCATTTGTTTTATCAGATGTGAAGTATTTTTGCCAAAATGCAAACAAGTTTAATAATTATTAATTACATTATTTATTTAAATTGTTTATTTGTGCAGTGGTATAGGAACAGTTATGGTAGTATTCCTATGCATGGTACTAGCTCGACTTGACTCTTTTTTTTAAACAGTGCTTCATTCATTTTCTACAACATGCATGACACCCATCTCAGTACAGGTGAATATTACAGCAAAGTTACACAAAACTGGAGCAAATACATGATTTTCTGATCATGGTGTGGATTTGCAGGTTGTCATATAAACACTGTCTTAGTATAATGAATGAACATAAATAAATTAAGGGACAATGTTATGCAAAGTAAACCTAAAAAGGGGGGATGAATAATGTCTTGATCACCTTGAAGCGCCTATTTCACTCTAATAACCAACATCCTAAAATTCATTAGAGTATTCAGAAAGGCTCTGATAAATAATAATAATAAAA
>JAPTYQ010000018.1:20262732-20274889 GCA_029814465.1 Ostorhinchus cyanosoma | reverse complement strand
ATTGTTTGTTCAGTATTAATTGTCAGCCTTGTAAATACAAACTGGACTGACTGTACATATCCTGACCAAGGAAAATCAAATCCACCCTTTGTGCAGTAATCTACACCTGGCTTTTCTGCCTCCGTCCATAATTGTAAACATTATATAGACTAAATGTCATGTAAAATTAACCTTTATTTGCAGCATAGTAAAGCAAACTATTACATGATCAAAAACAAATTAATTTTAGCAAAAAAAGAAATAAAAGACTCCATTTTGAATGTCTAGGGTCACCAGAAATTTGTGACGTTAAAATGGGGTTACGAACCAAAAAAGTTTGGAAACCACTGCCATAAACTGTGAATTATGTATGTTTCCATAAACTGGTGTGGAGCAAATAAGTTTGGCTCTGTTAAGTAGGATGTGTAACATGTAGTTCTAATAAACAGCAGAAGAAACAGAGCCTTCTGTTTTTGTGTTCCATCTAAAATTGCTGTGATGTCCATTTTCATAGATGAAACAAAGGAGTAATCTGGTCTCCTCATCAGTCCACACATCCAGAAATGCTTTCACATTTTATTTGAATATCTGGAAAGACAGAGTAAACAGCTGATCACCAGAAGAAAAAGGAGTTTCCATTTCCTCTATTCGCATTTAATCATTTGCAAAAAACCTCAAGCCATTTAGTAAACATTTTCCAATGACAATTTATAGAAACGCAACATATGTTCCATGAGCCATCAAGTTGTCATCGTTAGCATTTTTCTAAAAGTACCTCTATGACCAAGTACAACATTATAAACTGAACTGGTAGTCCTGTTACTATTCTACAGTACATTGTGTAGGTCTTCTGAGTGAGCCTGATTGAAGTGCTGGCTTACATAACACTCTCTGCAACTAAAGATGTGTGGTGTCTGATAACAGAACTTAAAACCCGAGGAGGATTTCACCCTTTCAATCTGGACAGTCAGCTGATTTTAATATTAATAACCAGATATAAGGACAAAGTGACATTTAAGACAAGCTTCTTTAGTTCTACATTTACTTTGGAATCCAGAAATTAATCTCTTTGAACAATAATAGGCATGTACTTTTACTTTTGAAGCCCTTTAACTATAACTCCTAATTATTTCCATTGATAATTTAAGTGTAAACATTTTTGCCTTCATCAAAGACCTACTATTTTTTTTAAATACATGCCAATATATGTGAAAGAACGTCTATTTCAAGTAACCAAATCTGCCAGTCTGTGCTACCTTTTCATTCTAGTGTTTTAGTAGTAAGTAAAACTATATTTATGCTCTCTTTCTGTCAAAATGTTTTTTTCCTAGATATTATCTGCAGATAGTGATGGTGGGGGTGTTAAGTGCTGAGGGTTTACAGCAGAAGTCAATGTGGTGTGACTCAGACTAGAGGAGAGAAAAAGACGAGAGAAGCACAGAAGAGGAGGATAGAATAGGAAAAGTACAGTGCAGTGAAGGGTGGGAAACTTGGCTCTATCTTCACTATAAAAATCAGGAAAACAAAAAAAAACAGAAATAAAGGTTTATGGCTTTCCCACCCATATAGACTTTGAAAAACAAAAACAAGCTCATTCTCCTAACATGTACATATGTAAACACAACTGAGACAGACAAAAAAAAACTGTCATTTTGGGTTTCTCTGTTACAAAAATACCAGACATTGTGAGGCAGGCCAAAATCATACTCCAAAACATTCATATAAGGCATGCAGGCTTTGTGCCATTTATTGTGTGGTTTGTGTGCAAGGCATGCTGGTCCTATAGAGCTTAAAACAAGTTAAGCTACTCGTATCAGAGGGTGAAACATATGACGCACTCCAAAGGATGCAAAGAGTAAACTGAGGCCTGAGGTAAGAACCCTTGACTGGCTTATGCCAAGCTTGGGTTAATTTTAGTGAACGCGAATAAATAAAGTGAAAGCTATTAAAGTACTGCAGTTAAAGCATGAGTAAGTGATTTTTATTTTGTGTCATTTAGGGAAAAAAAATCCATTCTAATTTTTCAGCAAATTGTGACAGAAGAAGAAACTAAACTTCTACACCTTCTCTCAGCTGTATTTCCAGACTTCGGCCAATTAAGTCTCTTTCAAAGACGGAGGAGATAAAAACAGGTGACTGACGGTTGTAATGACCAGTTGCTGTCAAGACTTGTCAGGTGCGTCTCCTCTCCTCGACTCATCTGAGAAATAACGTGGCAGTCCTGTGATTGTTGTGGATTCTTGTGCCTATCGTGTTATGAAACCCTGTCGCACTGTCTTTCTCTGTCTACAGTCCGAGTTCAGGACAAATGGGAGCGATTGGCAGGACAAGGGCGCATGTGTTCATCTCTCCAGCAAATTTTTGTCTCTCCTGCCTTTAAACTTAGACATTGTCCTCATCTCAACACCCCCGCCATGAAAAAAGCGCCAGGTCCAGATGGTTCTTCCTGTTCCTGCAGTGCTGGCTGTTGGTTGGCTATGAGGAGCCACAGGGGCGGGAGGATGTGACGCACATACAAGCGATGACATCGCTAGCTCAGTGGCACCTTGGCAGCCGAAATACGAGCCATGGTGGTACTTTCAGCTCCAGCCAGTCCAGTACTATGTCTGGCTGGTGTGTCCATATAACTGGTTAACACTGGGCGTTCATACGGATAAGCTGTACTAAATATGTACTCTGGCTTTTATGTGCTCCAGAGTGCATTCAGCCCACTTGAGTGACATAAAGCAGTAAGCTGTGTAGGGTTACTGTGCACCAACATTCTATCTGCATGTGAGCTAAATAAAATGTCCCAGCATTATGTAAGAGCATTAGACTGGGAGAACTGGGGGCCCAATCCTTTGCAGCAGCTAGGCACGGCTAGGCTACTTACAGTCAAACCTGTCACAACAGCATTGATTTAGGCTGATTACTCCACAGGCCAAGATAGTAACTCACAGCTGAATGTCCTCACAGTATTGAGAAAGGCAGCACTGAATCTTGCTGTACAATGGGGAGTCAGATATCTATGTTCGGTACAGCTGGGTCAGCAGGAGTAGAGCAGTTGTACTGAAAAGGCAAAGCACAGTAACATTTACGTTGACTTGAAATGGTTGATGGAAAATTAATAACAATACATGTAAAACTGGAAGGAATTACAATAGGTTCGATAAAAGAAATAAAATAGTTGATATGAGCATCAAAAGATATTACCTGTAGTAGTATATATTAATAGTAGTATAGTGTTGGAAAGTCTCCTAATATTTAACTTGTATCCATCAGGAATGGATGCCAAATTCTCAGAAAAATATATCCATATGAAATATCTAAAGGAAATAGAATTGTTGATGTGGATCAATTGCCTGTAACTGAACCCAAGGTATGCAGTTTTTTTTTAATTGTTCATTTTAATTTTAGTGTAAATTGGGTTTGTGGGGCTGGCCAAGCAAAAGTGACCATTAGGGTCAATTTATTTTTTCTGTAAAACAATATTTTTGCCTGAATGAAACAGATACTGAAGCACCAGCTGAGTGCAAAATCAATGATAAGTGACATTCATTAAAAGTATATATCAACATGAATGTGCACAGCATAAATTCAGAATGTCAGCAATGTGTAAATATCTTCAAAATATATGCCTCTGTCTAGTTTTATATTTCATAATAATCATATACTAGAATGATTTTGAATGTTATTTATTATAAAAACGGTAGAAAGTTGTGTATTAAATATAGTAATAATGAAACATATGTCACCAAAGACTGATCATTTTATCAGTAGCTTAATAAAATCTTTGATTATTATTCTGGTGCATCACACTGAGCAAACACCTCACTCTGTTACTTTTCTGGTTTCTAACTCTTTTGAGGAAAAGTTTTATTGTGATACATATCATTATTGTTTTATCACCAAACCCTAATGGCATGTTAAAGTACTCACTTAAACCTACAGTTTGAGCCATTATGCTTGCTGCTAAGTAAATTTTTTATAACACATATGGAATGATTAGTATTGCTGCGCAGTGCTTTCTCACTCCATTACTCGCTTGGCCAGGCTCTTTTGTCTTGTTAAAGTACATCCTGTTTCTTTGTGTGGAACAAAAGTGACGTTCAATCTAAACCTAACCTAACCTAATTGGCAACAGTTAATGAGAAAAGTATGTAGTTAAAATATAGTTACTCATAAAAAGTTAGTGGGTATAAGGGGGTACATCTGGATATTATCAATGAAAAGCTCATTTGGCATTGTTTTCCCTTGGAAATGAGAAAATGGCTATTGATGCTGCACAGTGTCAGCTGTATTGACCAGTTGAAAGCATTGTTAGAAAATTACAATCGAAGAAATTTGATAAAGTAAAAGTAAAACTATTACTTATTTCATTTTTAACACCATAACTGGTCATCTGTAACTTATCACATTTTAAAAAGTCTTCCTCCCCAACACTGCTGACAAATAAGAAATGTCTTCTATTATGCAGAGTCGAACAGAAGTGAACACCTGTTGTATCTGCTTCTCGCTATGGGGTCAATCTCTGCCAAGGAAGAAACAAAGACCGCACAGGACTAGACAGGTGCTGTACAGGACAACAGTGTATGTCAGTCTGAGTTATCTACTTCTCCAGTCAGGGAAAGTGAATACTGTGATCCCCTCGCATGCGTCTGGGACATCTCAGGGCAGCTGTAATCTGGCTGAGCCCATGGCAGAAGGCAGGCAGTGGTTGGGTGGGGGTGGTGGTATTCAACTCCTTCAAGGACTAATGGTTCCTAACAGGAAGCACCAACATGCAGCATAAAAAAATAACATTACAGAGAAGCAGACGCAGAGTGCTGAGGGCTGCCAGCTGACTGAGTCTCTCCAGTATGACTACCTCTGAGGTCATCTGTGTGTATTGTTCAGAGTTGTGACTAAAAGACAGAAAGAGGCAGCGAAGGGGAGCTGTGGTTTGGGAGTTCAAGGAGGAGGAACTCACTCACCATTGTATTTCTTCATACATTTCTTTGTATAATCACATGTTGTCTAATAATAAAAAGTATCTTTTATTTGTGAGCTGCCTTAATTGTCTGGTTGTAAAGATGGCATCAATAGACGGAAAAAAAGACTAATTTTAAACATCATGTGGAGACAACAAACCAAAATTGTGCTTTTAAGGGTCCAAATAAATCCCAGCTTAACCACACCTCATTGGGAACAGCTTGAAACCTGATATGTGAGCTAGGTTTTCCCTGACTGGTGTAACAGGGAGTGCGTTTTCCATAGCGGCTCTTTATAGGACCTGTAAAAGCTGTCAGTTGAGCCACTCGGTCCAACAGCACAGCGCTTATTAAGGCCAGCAGCAATCTGTTGCACTGTCTCTGCCGCACAGTCACACTTTCACACACTAACAAATGTCGTCCTGACTCAGAGCTCAACTCAGAGAAAAACAAGGGGGTCAGATGACTCTGGTTAGGCCCCTGAGACTAACAAGTCCCTGTCCTCTACCTCTGGAACAAAAGTGTGGTTCACAAAACTCCACAAAGAGGTGCTAGATAAAGAATAGAAAGTTTCTACGTAACAAAAGTATAAATTTCCTTTTAGACATTCAAAGTAACCTACTTTTTCTTATAGTGAATAAAAACAACATCTGAAAATACTGGCAAAATCAGCCCCCCCCACTACCACTGTTAATGGCTTATGCTGTACTGAATTAAATTAATATGAACAATATAGGCCCATTTAATAATAATTTTTTAAAAAGATATAAAATATCATGTGTTCTCTTAAGATATTCAGCACTTTCATACCTTTCTCATAATACCTGAAGAACTTGGATTCAGTAAAACCTGAAATAAGATTCAAACTCAAAACCTGACATAAGAGACTGAACAAAAACAAATGAATAATTCACGATTAGAATACCTATGTTTTGGTAGATGCAATGTTGTGTTCTCATATAGGATTTTAATATTGTTTTTCTAGAGTTATTTTATTCTGGTGAGATGTCTAAATTCTCTTGGTTTATTTTCTAACAGTGGCTGGTAACACAGCCATTATAGTCACATCTGTCAAATAAGGGGTCCATTTAATGTGAAGAGTACTGGCACATTTACTTTTCTATGACAGGGTTCACCCTAATTATACCAACCCATCACCCACACTAAGGTTTTTCTCTGACTTTTCAAACCCACCTCATCATGAGGTCAGAGTCTGTGAGAACTGTGGTAAAAGACATGTCTGGACATGTCTAGCACTTAAGGTTCTCCTAGGACCCCAAAGCTGAGCATCAGGACAGTGACACTGGCTACCCTGTGCTAAACTTACATGACCTTGCTTATGGTCCAGCTAAGTAAACAGCTCCTCTCACCACTGCAGTACCGTTATAGAGAGCAGAGAAGCAGGAGAAAGAAGGCGTCACAGCTACATATAAGCAATCTGGTATCTCCACCACAGGAATGGTACAGTATGTTCCAAATAACAATAGCACCACATTGTCTTTCTGTCAAACAGGGAGCTACTGCTGTGGAGCAGCGTCTACTGGCAGTAGCTTTCATAATTAGAACACAACACCAAGTGAGCCCGTCTGACTTGGTGAGAGTCCATGAAGGGTGAAGAACATATTCACTGTAGTAATGTACCTCAGCCCAACAGTTTCTGATCTTTATAACACATACATTAATTATCTACCTGCTATCTGATTTCAGAGCATTGTGTGGTACACTGATGCATGACACTGAAAATGAACAAGAATGTCACTGGTTTGAAACCTGGTCAAGATTACCTTTGCTGCATGTCATCCTTCTTCACCTTCCCCAACATTCCTGCCATCTTCTTCTCTTACATAAAGTCAAACATTCTTACTGTTTACCATTCACACTTGACCCAGCATGCTACGCTGCATGATTTGGATATAATTACACCGTACAGTGTCAGTCAGCATGCCCTTTGCTCTGACCAGTCATAGATGTCTGGCTCACTGAATCTATATAAAGGCAAAGAAAGGATAGGGTTAAAAGTCTAAGTCCATATAGGGGGCATGTTTACTCTGTGTGCTGTGGAGCCCTACTACCAGCATACTGTGCTTTTAAACGGATCCCACTCAGGCCAGTCAGCAGTCAGAATGCAGTTTCATAATCTATGCAAACACAAAGACCATCCTTGATCGACTGCAGTTAATCTCATCATGACCGAGAGAACAGTGCCACTTCACTGATTCCAAGTACGACCTATTGTGTTGCTGACAACTCATCAAGTAGCCAATAGCCATGCACAATCAATCTGCAAATGATTGATACATTTTACAAAATAAGATAGATTCTACAACAGCTTGTTATTATATTAGGGCAGACATAAAGACTAGGTACAGATCACACATCTTTTACAAATTACTGCAGTAGTAAAATTAGCATAATTACACAAAAACAAACAAGGGTGTCCCCTCTGTTCCTGTTTTGCCTCTGCAGATACAGCAACATGTAAACAGGTTGCAGAGCATAAGGCAAGGACCTTATTTCAACAACAGGGTGGGTGTCAGGAACATTTTGCAGCAACTTGGTGCAAGAGAGTGTCAAAACAAGACCTACAGGAAAAAGAGGAGTGGTATGTGTGATGTGAGAGTCTGCTGGCTTTGTGTTTGCTCTTCACATTGGGAAAATAAACAGCTGGCATTAAGCGCTGATGTCCAGAAATGAAGCTGCTAATACATGCTGTATGTACATGCCCTCATTTAGTCAGGTCAGGCTTTGTTAATTCACATAACCAGTGACCAGGCTGACCAGCTGTTACATAAGTCCCTGGCCTGATTCCTTCTCAGGAGGAATGGGTACAGTTAGTCCAGTGAAGCTGTGAATTTACTGCTTGACCACCAGCTGACCATTAGGTCAACTAAAAGATGCGTGTGAGTCTGTTTGGTGTCCCACATACCTCGCTCAGGCTTCATGTTGTCCAGTGTCATCAGGTTGCTTTCAGTGTCTCTGGCAGGGTCTTCTGGGTCTTCTGTCACACACAGTTTGACAGCAGCACGACGCTGTCTGGACCCGAAACCCACAGTGACTATGACCTGCTGAATTAGCTAAGCGATAATATCAGCTGTGAAGCCCGTGTGTTGGTGCCAGCTGCCCCCTATCCAACAACAAAGCATTGCTTTGTTAGCATGCTACTGTACGCGTCCATCGAGTCGCACCGTATTGTTCAACTGACTAATACAAAGACAGCTGAGAGCGAATGCCAACGAACGGTTAGTCAGTTGTCAATATGCTTGCTAGCAGGTAATCAATCTGGTTGGGGGTAACTGAAGCTGACTACTCTTACAGTCCGTCTCAAATTCCACCACCTGAACCATAGCTCCGCGATGCATTTCGGTCTCCTCTCCACTAATGTTGGCTCCTCTCAGCGACAGTGCCAGAATAGGAGGATGCTAACTCAGCAGTGTTAGCTCAGAACCCAACACAGCAGCCAACTAACTGACCTATCCTTACAGTCTGGTTAAACCAATGGTGACAAGGACCTCGCAAACATCCCAACCCCCAACGCAGCGCAGGTAGCCGCAGCTCCGCTCCAAACGCGTCCACTGGTGCCGTTGACGGTCTGGGTATTTACGACAGGAACATATTCACCGTCTCGTGCTTGTAACGGTTGGCATCAGGCGGATATTATCCACTTTTCTATCCATCCGCCGAGCTCGAGCCTCCGCCATCTACTTCACGATAGAAACGCCACCTGCGCTGACTTCCTTTGTGATCTTCATTAAAACTTTTCAACCCGACAACAAATAGCACGACTCTGGCCGAACGCTTCGGTAACGACGGAAGCGCTTTCCCCGACACCAGTGCGGACTAGTTCTCACTGTTTGGTGCTGACAGGTTAACGGGCTGGTGGAACTAGCGGACGACACCGATACTAAGACTAGTCAAGCGACTTGCGGATGAAAGGAACAGTGAGTCCTTCTGGTCGTGATGCTTCCAGTCTGTCTCCCCTCCTCACTTCCCTCCCTACTGCTTGTCAAAACAGATCAGTGCAGCTCCAGTCACGTGTCCCAACAACAGCCCCACTCGTCACTTCCCTCTCTGCCAGCCTCGCATGAACTCGCAGCCATAGCAACCACCAACTTAACAACTGAGACCAAAACTTCTCTGGAAGCGACACCGCATCTCAGGAATTAACTGGTCCAAAAACCCAACACCGACATGAATATTCCGCTTAAATGTCACTAAAAACGATGACAGCCTTTGTCCGAGTAGTAAAAAGAAAACAAAGAGAGGGGGTTCTCTCTGTGAGCTGATTGGTCAGTAGAATTCGGTGCGCGTTCACGTGTGCACGTGAAGGTTCGTTTTTTTCCGACGTGAACATTTTGTTCTGGCCTGTTTGTCGTGTACGGAGACGAAGATCGTGTATGTGGAGATGATGCTGCCACACGTCGTAGAACGGAGAAATCATAACAAAGCAAAAAAAGCCAGTGAAAAAGTGTACACATTCACAAGCACAGTGAATATAAATGATAAATCTGGATGGAGAGGTTTTTCTGAGTGATTGAATTGGATTCTGGTTTGAGATGGTCACAAGAAATACTTTTTAATACCTTTTAAATATTATTAAAATAGCACTGTGTAGCCATAATATAAACTGTTTTGTATCAATAACATGTCACTCAAGGACAGATAATGTGAAGATTTTTTGTTTTTGTTTAGGTAATGTTTTCTGTTTCTATAGTGGATGTATGGTTTAAATTTATATTCCTCTGTAACCTGCCTCTGCTGTCTTGGCCAGGACAATAATGGTTAAATACTAAAAAAAAAAAAAAAAAAAAAAGTGTTTATAAAGCACATTTTAAAACATATGACCAAACTGCTGAATCTACAATCAGACAAATAAAGCGAGAGAACTAGAGGAGGTAAAAATAAATTAGATTCAGTCCACACAAAAGATAGTTAAGTAGCCTCATTTTAAGAAATAAAAACTGTCAACTCTCAACTGACAAACTTATAGACAGACAGATATACAAATAAAAAAAATCATTTCCTGTTTATATGAACTTAAACCAAAACGTCATTCAAAAATCATTTTCATTTCTAAAACCGTGTTTTTACCATGGAAGAACAAAAAAGAGCAAAAGCTGGTGAAAAAAAAATTACACAAATGTACACAAATATACCACATGGTCCATTTGAATCAGTAGGACAAAGATAGATGTGGATGTAGACACTTTACTGATTGACTCAACTGAGTTCTGTTTTGAGATGGTTTTAAGGAACATTATTGACTGAAATTTCTGTTCTTCTGTAACCTTCTGCTATTGTCCTGAAACTGGGCCTCGAAGATGAGTCAGAAGAGCCGACCAAAATAATACAACTACAATCACACACAGAACGATTAAGAACAGGAAATAGAGTGGAAATTCCTTTGTTCCAAATGTTGATTGGAAGTTATTTGTTTGGTTATTTGTTTGGTTATGCAAATCAGACACAAAAGATACTTAAGTAGCCTAATTTTAAGAATCAAGACTTCAACTGAAAGAAGTTACAGAAAGATTAACAAATTAAAAGTTTTCTGTCTAGTCTATATTATCTCAAGAAAAACACAATTCAAAAATATTTTTTCATGACTAAAACTATTCACTTTGAATATGGAATAATAACACAAATAACAACAACAAAAATCTCTTAAGAGGATGTCAACATGCATTAAATAGCAAAAATAAAGGAAGCACTGCTGATAATTATTATTGAATAAAGATATGTCGTATGGAAGCTACTTAGATTTAGGCATTTTTCACTGTTGTCAAAAAAGCAAATACTTCAAATGAATAAAACTGCCCAGCATTGGTCCATTATAATAATAAGAGTCACCACACACTCACCAAACACACCACTTGATGGAAAATTCTGCCGTCTTAATCCGAACTCCACAAATTGTTAGGACCAAGGTCACAATCTCGTACTTCCAACAAGTTTTACCCCCAGTCTAACATTTCATAAGCATGACCGAATAAGTATTCACTTTGTATGATGTTAAAGTGCAAAACAGGTCTAGAATCAGCTGTGTCTCAAACAATGGCTTTTGTACAAATAAAGACAGGCAGAGGCAGAGCTCTGTGTTTTAATCTCTCCTCTGTTGAAACCTTTTGGAACAAAAGCAAAGGCCAAAATGAGGACACTAGAAGCTGCTTCACAAATCTGTTTGACAGCTGTAATAGTGTACATTGTGTGTTTTTGTTTTTGCTGCACACACAGACTCTATGGAATCTTTTTTGTTTGACAACTTCATTACTGGCATAATGTTTTATCATCAGATAAAAGATCACATTGAAGCACGTGAAGACTACATTTATCAAAATTGTGAACTGCTGCACTTGTTTGTTTCAGATAGAGACTATAGTAACCTGGAGAATGTGAAAGTCCACAATAACATTTACCTACCAGTTGTCCCCAGACCTTTATCTCAATAGGGAGCAGAGTTCACAGCATAAAGCCTCCTGTCACTGATTTACACCAAAATGATCAATGCACCCCTAACTGGGATTCTGACCATCCACTCCTAACCCAAACATGACAAACATGCAACAAGAGGCCACATATTTAAATATATAGAGATAGAAAACATGATAATCCTCTGAAAATGTATACTATAATGTCACTGAGTTTCTCTTAAAGACATGATGTGCCTGATATATTAACAGGAATGACCAGAGGCTAATATGAGCTGTACTCCTACTCAAACCTAATCTTTTTTTAACTGACTCATTAGTCCTGCATCACAGCTGTGTATAATAATATGTGCTCTGTTCTGTTGAAGAACTGATCTGCAGGACTAAAAAAAAAAAAAAAAAATCTTTATATACTGAGACATGTAATCAGTGTAAGGGTATCATTGAATAAGTCCTGGAGCAACAGCCGGACCCCTGGCAGAATCTGGATAATTTACATAAAGCTTTCAGGCTTTGACTTTCAATACAAGATAATGTGTGTCTGCGTTATTTTATTCTAATTTCTCCAATGAATATTTTCACTGTTATTTAATGTGCAATTCAAAATTCCCCTTAAACATGTTGGTAAGTGCAGCACAAAGCAGTCTAACTACAACCTGTGAAAATTCATGTCACAGCCCCATCTACTGGTTAGATATATGTAATGCAGGTGATAATAGATGATGCACGTTCTTTCTTTCTTTCTTTCTTTCTTTCTTTCTTTCTTTCTTTCTTTCTTTCTTTCTTTCTTTCTTTCTTTCTTTC
>JAPTYQ010000018.1:20221358-20233762 GCA_029814465.1 Ostorhinchus cyanosoma | reverse complement strand
GGGGGAGGGAGTGGAGGTGAAGAAAGGAACGTTTGGAGAGGAGAGATGATGGGAGGGAGGGGATGAGGTTCAGGGACGAGGGAATGGAATCTGTGTGTGTGCATTCTGACGAGGCACAGAGGCTGCAGAGGTGTTTACACAACGCAGGTTCGCACAGTTCGTCATACAAACGCACACACTCGCACACACTGGGCTGAAAACCATTGACCAGGACGGAGCCCTCTCTTTAAGTTAAGGATCTCCTGTCGCGCGCATGCTTACAATTCAACACGGAGCTCGGCAACAGGGAATTAAACCTATCCTTTAAGTAGGCTATGTATGTACATGCGTGCAGTGTGTGTGTGTGTGTGTGTGTGTGTGTGTGAAACAGTTCTTCCTTGTTCACAGCAGGAACAGAGTAAACAGACAGAAGCGGTTATCAGCCCCTCCATTGTATTCATCTGATCACTAATCTTCAATGGTTAAATCATTATCCATCTACCACCTAACCAAAGGGCCAGGCAAACACTACTGGGCTATCATCACCCAGCAGCACTCATCCTTAATATGTTACTGAAGCACACTCACACATACAAAAGGGCAAAAAAAAAACAAAAAAAAAGAAAAGGCAAATATACACACAGACATAAATCCATAACTGTTAAAAAATGTAGACGCTACAGTAAATGCCAGAGTCAAATGCCTAGAACACACTGACAAAAACACACATTTAGCGCAGACGTCAATACAGGTGCCAGAATCAAATGTTTCCATCGCACCACGTTTAAGTATCCCAGCCAAACGTATATGTTAGATCTGTAGTTCTAGTGCATCTTAACATTTTAACCACTCCTGGGTTTTTTTGGTGTTTTTAATAGAATAGAATGAAACTGTTTTTTTTTTTTTAGTTTGAGGTAAAGATCCCAAGACTCAGAAAAGTCAGAAAAATTTGATAATAAATAGTGACTCACAATGTATCTATTACCATTAAACCCAGTCGTGATCTTGTTATATCCGAAGCAAAGTGTTTTTATCGCTTAAACCTACAACAGTTGGGATTCCGGCTGACAAAGTTGTGGATTTTGTACGTGTCGTTCAATCCAACCACCTCCTGCCGACTGAAGACAGGCATCATTTCTGTGGAACTAGAGAAAGGACTGGATGAAGATAGTCTGAGGGAGAGGAAAGAAGAAACGCTTGGGCTTGTTTGCATTCCTTTACAGAGAATAGAGCTAGTATTTCTACTTTCAAATATTAAAAAAAAAGATGTAAAATGAGAAGAATAAAGAAGAAAAGAAGAACAAGTGGTTCCAGGCACAACAAGCCCCGCCCCTCGCACATACTGTAGTTTATTCTGGCATCGATCCAGCTGATGTCATCATGTCTATGCGTGTGCTGATGTCAGCATATCAATAGTGTCTATATATGTGCCAAATCTGAGGTAAATTCAAACAAAATGTATGTTTTCACAGACATTTGAAATTTTGCCCATTATAAGAAAATGGGAGAAATTATTATTTTTTAATTCATAAAATATTTGAACTTTGTCCTACTTTTCCCAAAATGTAACCACATCTGTTCTGGGTCACTGGTAATCTATAAACCCAATTTGGTATGAATTCAACCAATAGTTTTGCTGTTACAGACATTTGAAATTTCTCCCATTATAAGTAAATGGAGAAAAGCAAAGATTTAAAAAAATTCATAAAAATTCTTACTTTAACCTACTTTTCCCAAAATGTAATGACATCTATTCTGGGTCACTGGCAATCTATAAACCAAATTTGGTATGAATTCAACTGACAGTTTTGTTGCTACAGACATTTGAAATTTCACTCATTCAAGTAAATGGGGAAAAACAAAGATTTGAAAAATTCATAAAAATGTTTTAACTTTGACCTATCGTTCCCAAAATATAATCCGATCTATTCTGGGTCACTGGCACTCTACAAACCCAGTTTGGTATGAATTCAACCAATAGTTTTGCCACTACAGTGTTAACAAACAAACAAACAGACCAAACCAAAAACATTACCCCTTGCCTCCCATTCTTGGAGTCGGATAATAAAGTACTAAAGAAACAACACTACAAATAAAAAACTCTGAAGTTATGCCAAAGACACCAATGTAGTGGAGGGAAGAGATATGAACTGAATCTATTTATACTGAAGAACTGCTGGGTTTATGTGACCACTAGAGGAAGTAGTGAGTCTCCCATGGTGACAGAAACTAACACCATTGTGTCCTTGACCAAAGCATTAAAAAGGGATGAGATGGGATGAGAATGTGAAAAGTGACTCTGATCAAAGCTCAACAGAGCTGTTTTCACCACTGGACACAGCTCTAAATGAAAAGAACGGAGCTTGAGGCTGAAATAATAGCATTTGCTCTACAAGAGTGAGTTTGATTATTAGGCTTTTGAAGGTTTAATGTTATTATATGCTGTTATTATCTTTGCTGAATTGGCTGTCAGAACTGGGACAGTTCTTTAGAGCGTGTATTGACACCACAATCTGTACATTAAACAGAGGTGAATTGGGTTTTTACTGTTTTCTGCTTAAAAACCAAGCTAAGTTTTAGAGCAATAATGAGAACTATCAGCTGACACAACACGCAAAGATTATAAGACAGTGATAGTTTGACTCACTGTCAGCTTGAGTTTTTGTATAAAGAAGAAAACTTGATGATAACATAATACAGATGTGTGTAAACAACGAACTTCATAGTTTATTCAGTGAGTGATAGAATGTGGATACACAGCAGTGATTTGTCGGTGGTTTTGGTCACCGTAAATGCATTCTGCGAGGCGACTTCCTGCTGCTGTTGAGAGTTTGAAGCATCAATACATATAAGCCCTTTAAATCACAGTCATCTTTGACAGTACTGAGCCCAGCTTCAAGTGATGGTGCTTTGGCAAAGGATGTAGAAAGAGGTCTTGTTTGGTCGAAATCCAAGCGGAAAACAACTCATCCAAGAAACCTTATAACACAAATAAAGTCTTGACATCCGTAGCATGTAGTTTCAAGCTTGGAAGTTTTCTTTCCCATGCAGATAAATGGAGGACAATACTGACTGGTGGACTAGTGGACAAATGACAGGTGTACTCCATCTGACTACATCCTCTGAATCAGTCTGGCAAAGAGGCTATAACATTGTAAAGTTCATATGTATTCATCTAGAAATGTTGAAATGATTGATATGACTGAGACTGTACCTATTAGTGGTTTGCAGAATGGCATATTGGTAACCTTTTTCTGGCATTGAGGTTGCGGACATACACTTAAAAATGCACATATATACTGTATATCAATAGGTACATATATATATGACACAAATACACACACAAAGGGAAAGAACCGTTGCCATGTTCGGGTCTGAGGGGCCTCCATCACTCCCAGCAGGATACTCGGGCAAATCTAATTGCAGGTAAATGTACAGTACTGCTCTCTGTGGCTCCTGTGTAGAAAAGATGGGAGGAGAGGCCCAGCGACATGGTTAGTATTGGTCGGGATGACTGATCGGCCCTGCCCTAACTACATTAGACTGTGGAGAAGTGGCTGCCTCCCGTTCCCTCCCCCCTGCACCGCCGCTATGCCTCCTCTCAGCCCCTACGCTCCTTTAAAATGGCAGAGGTAGTCGGCGGGGCTTTGGCGGGGCTACGTGGGAGCGCTGGGCGTGACCCGTTCCTGCCACGGATCCTTGCGTATCAACCTCCAATAGAGAAGCCCACGGTTGATTGGAGCGTATTAGCGAGCTCTGAGCTGGAGGTAGTCCAGGCCTGGTGGAGGGCCCTGCCATCTAAGATCTGATCAGAGGTTATTAGCAGTAAAGAGCCACTGTGGATGAGGGGAGGAGAGACATCATTTACAGGGTCAGAGCCTGGCCGCGCACAGCCGGCTGGGCAGTGCACACACACACATGCACGCATAGATAAAACACACACGACGCTGCACACACACTGGACAGTAAAGGGCGGCTCATTACTCAGTAAGAGCTCAGGTTTCCAGTGTAGACCTCTCCATTAGACCCCCAGTTAGGGAGAAATGAATGGCTGCAGCTTCTCTGCACTCATAAACCATCCAACCATCCACAGCAGGAGAAAATGAGATACAAGTCAAAGGAGGGAGGGGATCTTCGAGGTACTCAGTGTGTATGTGCGAGGGAGCTAAGGGGTCCTCGGGGTCTTTGAGATGGAAATGTCCAGCTGGCCGGCCGTCTGCTGCCTGACCCCTGAGCTCGGGGTCAAAAGCCAGGGCCCCCAACCAACCGGCCACTGACCAACACACATACAGTACGCACGGACACACAAACATTACCCGCACGCGTCCGTATCCTGCTCATGTTTGCATGCATGTGTGTTTATGTGTGTGTTTAGAGAGAGAGAGACCGACAAGGAGAGAGAGAGGGAGAGGGAGAGAGAGAGAAGGAGAGAGAGAGAGAGAGAGAGAGAGGGAGTGTGCACTTTGCCATGTGTGTGTAATTGATCATTTAATCTGGCTGACATCATAATCCCTGACGCGTGTTTAACTAACTGGCTGACCAGCAGAGGAGCAGAAGGGCTGAGTAATTATCTCATCTGGATACATTAATAACGAAGCATCACTCACCGTTACCTCGGCTCCATCGGACCCGAATCAATCACGGCGCTCGGCGAAGTGTGTTTGCATATGTACGTGGGAGCGTGTGAGAGAGCGAAAGAGAGCGTGTTCGTTCTCGCTTGTTATCATTCATGTTCAGAAAAGCCACAGTGATACATTGCACCTCGAAGCAGAGTGTCGGCCATCACAGAGCCCAACCTGCAGCTGGAACGAACTAAAATGGAGACCGGTCCATGTGTGTCTCGGCTTCCCTCCATCTGCAGCACGGCGCTGGTCGATGGATGTGTAGGAAAGCCGAAACGCTTAAAAAAAAGAACCACAAATCAACAATATTGGACGGGAACCAATCAATGAATTTATTTGAGAGGAGAATATGAGAAGGATATGTGGCACACGTCAAGGAACGAGCATATTGTTTTGTTTCAAACTGAAGTGTGCATTCAAAACAAGTGCTCTAAGGACAGAGATACACAAGCGGCAATCAAATTAAATGGCAGCTGAAACAAAGAGAAGCCGATCTAAGGATGTGTCCTTGTGTTTTGTGTGTGTGTGTGTGTGTGTGTGTGTGAGTGTGGTAGTGTGTGTGTGCGCGCACGCATCAGGGTCTTAGGAAAATTATTGCTATTGATTTAAGGCGGAGAAACGTGGAAATGTTACCAGATGGGACATTTAGTTGTGAGTGGCTTCGGATGAGACGAGTCATCCTCGAAAGGCCAGGGCAGAGAGACACGGCAAATGCACATCAAAACACCAAACGCTGTCCAGACCTTCCTTCAGGACCAATTCACAATGCGACTAAATATGAGGTATATCAAACTCATGTCGGTACAGATTTTAACATGTGTTCGGAATTTTTATTATTTGCTGAATTGACAATTCTGTGAAATGTTGTATTTTTCAGAAATACTTAATTCGTTTGTAAAATATGTGTTGAATCCAAAGATCGCCGGGTAAACACTGTGAGCAGAAGGATTTAAGAGTTCTGTCAGTTTTAGGGACTTTAATAAAAGTATTGTGTGTTATTTTGAGCTTTTACCTGCTTTATTGATAATCTCTGAAACTTTAAAATCTGTCTAAAGAACAAAATATGTGCAGCAGAGGTTATGTTTTCTTCATCGAATCCACATTAGAATGTATCTGTTTATGTGCAATTATATATCCTGAAAAGTTTTCCAGTCCCACTTAAACATGTAATACAACTGTGTAAACTCAGCCCACTACAGACTTAGAGAGCTCAAACCCATGCAGAGGTTTCTCTAGAGGCATCCTGATGGGAAAGCATCTTCAAACTAGTTCTGCCTTTGTAACCTCTGAAGGCTGAGTTCTGTTTTTGAGCAGATTGTCCCTTTAACTATTCTGTCTTCTCGGTGACCACTGACCACGTCCGTCTGTTCTGGTTCAGGTTCAGGAGCCTCTCAGTAGAGCTGTTCAGATTACACCAACAGCTCAATAGAGACAAACTCAGCATGCTGCAGCAGACACACACATATACATACGTGCACACACATGCACACACACACAGGCACACACACACACACGCACACGCACACAGCCACCATCACAGATGAACACAAACATGCCTCCACATAGACACTAATTTGATTTAAATGCACCTAAACACATCTACAAAAATACTGCGCAAATCCACATGCATGCACTCACTCACACACACATACACACATACATGAAGACACACAAACAGACACACAAGTAAAGCCTGGCAGTCTGGTGTTCTTCAAGTTAATTTGACACAGAATCGATTTGATCCCTCGTCATCTCAATAATGATAGAAAAGATGCTAAATGCAATAGAATCTCTGAAATCTAATATTTTGGGGTCAAATCGTTTAATGAAGAGCAATCTGACTCTGGACTTTCACTATTCGTATTGCATGCAATCTATTAGGATGTTGTTTTTCCAGATGCCTTGTTAGACTACAGTAAGCTTAAAACAAGGCTCCATAATTGCCTCTCTGAACTGGAACCAAACTGCTGTCGGTGTACAATCAGATTTTACAATTTAGCCGTTGATCTGAGCTCCTTCTTGGAGTCATATGAAGTAGCAACAGTCACACCTTCAACAACCAGTGAAAGTTCAAACCAAACCAATCCAACCCCAAAGCCTTTGGCAGGAAATGCAGCAGGAAAATGGACCTATTTCACCAGACATATCCAGATGAAAATGCCTAATTATAAGGCATCTAGCTCCTTATCAAAGCTATATCAGATGTTGAGAATACTTTAGACAGTGGAGTTAGCACATGACAAACCACAACCACACAACAATGGATGAAGTTTTAACAACAAGGCTGACTCTGAAACTTTCTGCATTCTCCTGAAAAAGTTGAAGTCTTATGATACTAAAACTGCGACACAGCATTCTGAAGTCCTACAAAACACCATTTCTGTAATTCAAAGTCTAATGATACTGCTCATATATGTATCTGTATGACATGCATGAAGAAAGAAGCACTTTGTTGGCTTTTATTCCTGTAGAGGCTGGCATTAGCTGCACTTGTGTGTTTGAGCTGCAGCTCAGTGAAAAGGGACCTTTGAGTTGTTTATTTTCACAATCACGTGTAGCAATCATACCTTAACCTTATATGTGAGTACTTTGTGGTACCTTATATATGTGTGTATGTGTGTGCGTGTGTGTGTATGTGTGTGTGATTACCCATGCTGTTATCAGCAGCAAGCCGCCATTCACTTCAGCTGAAATGAAAGGTTTTCCTCTGTCACAAAGCAGTTTCTTTGTTTCCATGGTGCTATGATTCTGTCAAAATCCCAGAGAAAACAGAGGGGGGAGAAAAAAATCAATGTCCCCCATCACCAACAGCAGTCTCAGCCTAGCAGGCTGCCGCCATGCAAGTACACACGTCAACACATGCATACACTGACAGTGGGAGATAAAAAACACAGAAAGTTGCCCTTGTGACTGAAATCTGTTTGATTTTCCACTAAAGCTGGTGGATAGTGGTGTATACACTGGATATTGTACTCACAATACTTGGAAAACACTTGAAGAGGTAACAATAGTGCAAGGTTAAAATGGAGATGTTTTCTATCATGTGTAACTCTCATGAAAGCATGTAAACAGCCGATTCAGTCCTCCATCATGTTGTTTAGAGCGGATGCATGTGGTGAGTGAGAAAAACAGGGGGTGTAATTTACTCTCACAATTGACATCCTCAGCAGGTCTCAGTCATTAAAGGGCAGATCTGCTAAAAACATGTCAGCAACATCCAATAAGAAATGGAGAGTTTAATTAACAACCATTTCATGGACAATTATTTACATTTATCAGGTGGTAAATAGAGTAAAATCTGTAGTCACACATAAATATGAATAGAGTTCAGGTCTTTACAAGCTTTTGTCGAATACAAAACTGTGGAGAAAGCTAAGAGGTTAGTGAAAAAAAATCACAAAATGAAAAGTGGAAACTGTCAAATATGTTTACGATTATTACATGAAATAGTCATCATGTCGACAGAAAACACGGTAAAAGACTGCAGAGGGAGCCCGGAGCATGTCAGAGGACGGGATTCCTGTTTTCTTTTTATGAAAGTGAAAAACTGGAATTGCTTTTATTTAGGAATGATGTTTACATCAAGCTATTTGAGGCTAACGCGTGTCTAAAACCAGTTATTGACATACGACAGTCTCCTGACCGATCAGCCAATCAGGCAGGACGAGCCTCTGGGGGGAACGGGAAATGCTGCAGGATGGAACCAAATGTTTGGGAGCTGTCATATCTGCACTGAGACGCTCAAGTCTGTCAGTCATTGTTACGCAACATTCAGCACAAACACTGATGCTTTTTTTTTTTCTTTTTTTGTACACGTTCCCACATTTCAGCCCGTTCACAGACACTTTAACAGCGCTACTGCGTTCGGTTTAATCTCATTTGTATTTGATGTGCGTCTAAACAAAGCAAAGCAAAGAGTTTATAGTAGTTTTCAAGGAATCCAGTCACATTTTGTGTGAAAAAACCCCCCAAAACAAAATAAAGATAATTCAGACGTCTGAATTTCTTTCTTTTTCTTTTCATGTTTTCTTACTTCATCTTCACTTGCCCACACACAGGAAGTTTCACAGTTTGATACAGACACATACAATATTCTCTGTAAAGATTTCAGGACCGGGGACTGAATTTGAAGTTTTGGTAAATCCTGTATGCTGGTCTTTAGGAGCCCAGAAACCTGTCCCCTGCTCTTGAAGTCTCCCCAGAAGAAAGGGTCGTGTGAAGTGTGTGTATGTGTGTGTCTGTCTCCAGTGTCACTGATGGCTAATGTGAGGCCATTAGTGTGTGTGCTTGTTTGTGTGTCCCTCTTAGAACTCCCTTCATGCTTTTAAAACACTCCTCAAGATTCTTCAAGGCTGCAGATACACACAATGGACGGTCTGGAGCAGGAGAAGGGTGTGTGCTCCAGTGTGTGTATGTCTGTGTATGTGTGTTTGTGTGGGTGTGTTTACAGTATTTCTATTTGTATTTCTAAAAGTCCACTCGCTCGTCTTCAAGAAAGCTTTCTGAAGTTGCAGACGGGTAGCATAAGACATCAAACCCGGTCATTAAAGTGGTTTTCTGAGAAATAAAGAGGCGGAAGATGATGAGGATGATGATGATGATGAGGAGGAGGAGTAATTAGGAGGAGATGAGAGCATTCACTGCTTTTATTTCTTCAACCCTGTAAGTTGCAATAGTTAAGAGCAAGTAAATAAGTAAAAAAAAAAAAAGGAGGAAACACATCAAAGGTTGCACGCATAGATAGATAGATAGATAGATAGATAGATAGATAGATAGATAGATAGATAGATAGATAGATAGATAGATAGATAGACTCACTCCTGTCCAAACAGAGGATATAATACCAGTCTTAGGCTGTCAGATGTTGCTGTTCCTCTTATATTACATCACAGCTATAAATCTTGATTTCTCCCATTGATCACAAACAGGTTCTGCAAATACAATTTTAAATTTAAAAGCTAATGCACAAAAAAGCTTAAAAAAATCAATTTTTATTCCACTAAAGCGGGCCCATATTGCGAGAAAGTAGACAAAAATCAAAGCCGATATATACATTTTCCCCTGAAATCATTCCTTTCTGGCCCAGCGTAACGAAGTTCAAGAGAACATAAAGCGCATAGTTTTTGGGAGAAATAGCAATGAGATGTAGTAGAAGTTTAGACCATTAGATTTATTACCCAGGGGCCACAAGAAAAAACGTATGATGGGAAAGTGAGGCATCCCATCTAAAAGAGATTAGAGACGTGTGAGCACTCCTCGGTGGGTGAGGTCATGCCCAAAAAAACCATCACAGACACCAAACTGCACATAAAAGCCCCCAAAACCCAGCAGCAGCACAAACCCACAGGTTTAGGTCATTTTCACACACTGACCTGACACTGACTTTCATTCACTCTGCTCGGTAAAACTGTCAAAACTGTTTTATATAGTAGTAGTAGTAGTTTATTCAGTCGTTGATTACTTTAAACAAATATCCATTGTTCCATATACAATGCAACCGAAAGGGTTTAAGCTGAAGTAAAGACTTATTTGGCCTAAACCTATTTACAATTAACATAATAATTCCACAAGAAAACAAACAAAAAATGCTCAATGTAATCACTGCTAAATGTACAACAGAAGAGAATACAGGTTTAATTTTAATTCAGGTAAATCATGTCCTTATCTCAACTACTGATATTGATCCTAGTCTTTTAAACAAGTAATTTCTTTAGTCCATCCTGAGTTCTATATTTTGAATAATAATTTATTTGTACATCTTTTAAAAGCTTAAATTGTTTTAGACAGTTTTTTTATATATACTTTATTTTTTTTTTTTTATTATTTTGATATACACAAATCATAAATAACATAAAACATAGAAAATAAAAAGAGGGTCACAGGTACATTCAAACATTCACATATTGTTTATTTTCCCTAGATTGAATGAAAAAGTCTCATTGTTTTAGACGGTTTTAATGGATCTTCCAGGTCATTCAACAGATGAACCCTTCTGACGGAAATACATCTACTTTTGTTTTGTTCTTGCCTTATCTTTTTTTTTTTAAAATGCCGGATCCTCTGAGGCTTTACTGACTTTTCCTACATTCAAACATCTCCTGGATGGAAGGAGGGAGAAGATTATGGTGCGCCTTGTACATCACTACCAGTGTTTTAAAGTCAACAAGATCATATATTTATATTATATAATAATAATAATGATCGATACGTGTTAATCAGGGTGCAAGGCCAGAAAAACACATAGACATGAATGGCAACGGTGATTTACAAAGCAATACAACCACTGTGTCAAGAGCAACCATTCCATCAATAATAATAATAATAGTCTTAATTATTATAGTAGTCGAGATAATACAAAGGTGCTTTATAATGAAACAAAACACAAACACATTGATGTTTCTGTAACCTCCAAAACACTGCAGAGTGTTTTTTTCACCAGTGTGAATCGAACCCGTTCTTTATATCCTCTGTACTCGGAAAACTCTTTTCTCTACATCCCTTTTTTTTTTTTTTTTGCTAATATCCTTGTCCTCCTTTCAGAGGCTCTATTGAGGAAGACGTTTCTTGATCTCAATGGGACTACACATTTAAGCAAAGACGAGAAAGAAAGATGTATTCCAGAAACATACAAACATATAAATATATGAACTATGCTTGGAGCTTTGACATTCTTCACACTGAACACTTGAGAGGATGAGAAGCTTTCATAATGCACAATTGTTTTTTTGTGCTTTTTACATTTTTTCCCCCTGTTGTGAGGGTAGTGAACAGAAACATTTCAGTTCATTTGTGTCTTTTGAATGTGCTGCTGATGGAGTTTATGGCCAGTAATTTCACCTCTAATCAATTTGCATTGTGCAAGGTGCTTTGGCTCAGGTGGCAGGAAGCCTTGAGTGTGTTAACTCACACTCTGTCTTTCTTACATCTGTGTATGCGCACTTGTGTAAGTAAGAAAGAAGAAGAGTTATGAAGCAGCGGGGAGAGAGAGTGAGTAATGAATGGATAAAAAGAGATGGAGGAGGAGGAGGAGGGAGGGGGAGGGGGGAAGGGTCATAGTGCAGGGTGGGGGTCAGTGGTCAGTGGACAGGAAGACAGAGAGACAGAGGGCGAATGAAAAGAAAGGAAAGAGGTGGGCAAGTGGGAGGGAATATAGACAGAGATGAGCAAAGTATGAAACAAAAAAAAAGACAAGAAAGTAAAACAGAGATGAACACTGGGAGAAAGTGATAGGAAAAAAAAAGATGGAGAGCGAGAAGACAGGAGTGAAGAGCGGGGGAAAGAGAAAGAGAGTCAGCATATTGATCGATCAGACCTGTCGGCAGCCAGACAGCCAGGGAGACGTCTGTCCTTGTGCTGCCACTCTCTGGCCTGCAGACACCTAACCCCCCTGCTCCTACCGGGATGGTGGCGTCAGACCGGGGGACACTGCATACGTGTGTGTGTGTGTGTGTGTGTCTGTGTGTGTACTTGTACCATGTGCGTGGGGGCATGTGTGTGTGCTCATTAGTTTCTATTTGGCATGAGGTGTGTGTCCAGTGTGTGTGTATAGGTTACCCGGCCCCTATAGTCTGCCTGCCGGTGCCCTGTGTCTTTCGGGGCCTCAGGTGTGGAGTGTCTTCTCCTCTGTGGAATTAACTAGGTTCCAGTCAGGAAACTAATCTCACGGTCCCTGTCGCACACGTACGCATCTCAGGAGTATGGATTTTATCAATACAGAGAGCGCCGTGCACTGAGGCAATACCAGAGCGGTAGTCTTTGCTTGAAGAGCTGCTGTCAACCACCAACAACCCCCTCCACCACCCC
>JAPTYQ010000018.1:20070532-20081580 GCA_029814465.1 Ostorhinchus cyanosoma | reverse complement strand
GGGGGGTTATGTAGCAACCCTTGAGATTTAAAGAATATATGATTAAACAAAAATAAATATCAAACAGAACTACTGAATAACAGCAAACACACTGGCAGTGACTCATCTGTACAGAAATGCCATAGGCAGGGTGTTATCTGCAGCGTACAGACCACATTATCATGATTTTCCATCTGGTTCCAATAGAGGTGGAGTTTGAAACCTTATATCTAATTAACTCCAAATCTACCGAAAACAGAGGTGATTTATAGTTGTTCTGTGTCTGTTTTCTGTCTAAAACAGAGCTAAGCTAACAGATCCATCATGCAAACTATCAGCTGACACCTCATACGCAGATTAGAGGACACACTGTTAATTAGATCGACTGCAAAAATAACAGGAGAAATAATACAGATGTGTGTAAACAATGAGATACAGACAACACAAACTGAACAGAAAACAGAGGTGGTTTGTGGTTTTACTTGGGCTGTTTTCTCTCAGACAGAATAGACCATATAAGCTAACGGAGCTATAACGTAAACTATCAGATGACACAGTGCATGAAGACTAATTGAAGCTTCATGATTTATTCAGTGAGTGATACAGTCTGTGGATACATATTGTTGATTTGTTGGTGGTTTTGGTAGTTGTGTGTGTGTTCTGGTACGTGACTTCCTCCGGATGTTTAGGGTTTGGAATCTTTAATACAACATAAAACCCTTTTAAGATAATGATGAATCAAACATTGAAGGGAAGGGGCTTAATAACTATAAATTATATAGTAGTTTAAGTCTTAACCCACATCTTTTTCCGCAAATAGGTAGTTGAAATGTATAACTAATAATATATTGTGCTGATTTGCTTGTGCTTGAATCAACCCCTAAATCTTTATGTGACAGCAGTGGAAATGCACATGAAAAACCATTTAAAAAAATAAGTAAAGCTTACTTGTATAGGAGTATTCCATTCAAAAGCAAATTGCATTGTCTCAGTATGTGAGACACATGGATAAAGGATACATTTACTATGGAGTTCCACTGATAATGAGATGTTTTCCTCATAGTTATTTTTTTATATTGCAAGTGGATGAGTTGGGGTATTTTTTTATTTTTATCCAATCCAAGCCAACTTTATTCATAAAGCATGTTAAAACAACCACAGTGGACCAAAATGCTGTACAGAAATTAAAGAATAGATTAAAAAGCAAAGAAACTCTACAAAGAAAACAAAACAGTGCAATACAGAAGGATAAATAAAATCCAAATAAAAGAATAAAAATAAGAAGAGTATAAATAAAACCATAACAAGCCATACAATAAAATGGTAAAAAGCCATACAATTAAAAACAACAAAAAAATAAGAACAATAAACCACTACCAAATAAAAACAAAATAAAAATAATACCTTCAAACATCTCACATGGTTTCAAAAGCCAAGGAGAAAAGATGGGTTTTAAGAAGGGATTTAAACATTAGAGAACATTAGAGAAGCCAGCTCAATCACCAAATTAAAAACATTTTTATTTTCATTAGCCTTTGAAAGGAGCTAAAAATGGGGTCACAATTCCTAATTATCACTTACCTACATCCTTATTTCACCCCTGTTTTATGCAAATCTGTGCAAATTTCATTTTATTTCTTGTACTTTTATAATTTTATGTGTAATCAAATTCTTATTTCACCCCTGTCTTAACATTGTATTTTAAATTTTAACCAATGTGAAGCTCTTTGGGCTACAATGTTTGTATGAAAGGTACTATACAAATAAAGTTTATTATCATTTTTATTATTACGTTATCATTAAAAACAGACAGAAAGGAGGCCTGTCTGATATGGAGAGACATGTCATTCCATTTATTTTATTTATTTGCACATCATAAACACCAAGAGAAAAATGAAAAAAAAAACTATTTTCAAACAAGTAACATCATTGTGCAGGAGAATCTGGAAGCCAAAAAAGGCTTATGTGAATATCTTCCCAGAAATAAACAATACACAGATATATGTAGGGTAGGTGGTTTGATTCGGAACATTTGTAATAAACTGAGGGATTCACTGTTTTTTGATGGATTAAAGACCCAAACAGCCACTGGTGACCAAAACCAACTACTGATCTAAACTGTTTAATACCTGTTGATCCACTAATCCTATCAATACATGTCAATAATTGGTGTAAAATGCAGTTTTTCGTCTTTTCATGCTCATCATATATGATCCATTTGGATGTTCAGAGGCTCCATAATTTTCTACAACATTGATTCACCAGTAAAACCCACGGGGTTGGATCAATGACAGTGGATGGAGATGCTTTAATGATATATTTTATTTAAAATGTTAGTTTTACTTCAGTTTTCTCGGTTTCTGATATAATAAAAGACTATTTTAATCTGAGCTTTTACAAGCATCTACATGATCAGTGAATTAAATATTGGAAAATACATGATTTACACTGGAAAAAACACAAGGTACAGAGGATAATATTATAATAAATGTGGACAAATCAATTAAGAATGATTAAATAGATAGAAAAATTCATGTGGGAACTGACACTGAAGAAGCATTGGGACATTTTTCTACTTCTTACGCAAATAAAATGAAAAATAAACTCATTAAAAAATCCATTGTTGCAGTGTCTGAACTAAATAATTAAAAGTGGAGTTTATATTTTTTAGAGATAGTTATTTCTCACAGGACAGCTACACCACAGACTTACAATGATCTTATCAAATATGATGCATTGCTATTAATTAGACTTCACAACAGTATATAAAATAGTTCACATTTCATTTTCATTTTATGTATTTCTTTAGACAGGGACATTAACCTTAAACAGGACAGATGTAGCATACCAGGTTGTAGCGCTAGTGTTAATTTCCACCTGTAGTCCCTGGGCAGGCTGATGTTATCATTAAAAAAACACAATAAAAAAAAATTAAAACATAAAAGAGCGGTCCATCTATATAAAAAAATATATTAACACCAACCATTCAGTCTTATTCGTGCTACTGCAGTCTGTCACACACGCTCTAAGCATCTTTACATTTAAGCTGAGCAAGAGCTTAACCTTCAACATCTACACCAAATGCACATTATTGCAGCTGTAATATCATATGTATTCAAATAGAAACACATAATGCAGTTTATAACATGTACTTGTAAAGCAGTGTTAGTATTTTTGCTTAATTAACCCTTTCATGTATACTGCTCACTCCAGTGGATAGCTATTCTACAGCTGTTCTCTTGTATGTTCATGGTTTTGTTGTTTTAGTTCCATATCAGCCAATGCTTACCATCCCATACACTGTAACTCACACCGTTACCGTACATTTGCTGTTTTTGGTAAACCTGATCTGCACTATGTGTTTTAGTGTAAATCAATTGCTAGTTGTTATTAAACTGTAATTAACAGTGTTCTTAACCCTGTAAAGACTGAACCATTAAATCCTTGATAGAAAATTCCAGTTGTTTGAAACTGGAGCCTTTACTGTTCCTTCTGAACAACCAGAAAAATTAGTTTTCAAATAGCAGTTTCCATGTATGATTTTCAATTTTTGTATGCTCAAATATTATCATTTTTGAACTAGCAAAAACCTAACATAACACAAACATGTCAAATAAATTGGTAATTCCTTTTTGAAATTGTCACAGTTGTTCCTCCTTCCTCATTCATGACAGTCTTGCAGTGTCCCTAAAGGCCTCTGGTGAATGAATTCCTCTCCCTGGTAGATTATCCGTGTATTGCATGTACTTAATTGTATACATCAGGTTTTTCAAGACAAAAAAAATATAACTAAGCTTATGTAGTCAGAAGCGATGGCTAAGGGTATATCCCCAAACGCCCCCAATCCTTAATAATGTCATGACATGAGGCATCCCCAGGTCATGACCTTTCATTTGCACTTGATTTGAAGTCAATCACACAAATAGTTCCAGAGATAGAAACAAAAGAGTGTTCACTGATTTTAAACTTTTGAGCGGCCCCTTGTGGGCAGTCTAGAAATGGTAAATCGTCCAAAATTGAATAAGTTCTTCCTCTCCATGATATTCATTTATATGGAAAACATGGAATTTCTAAACCCAATATATTTTTTAATTATCGCGTTCACACGAAGGATATCTGGTGCCGGCGGCAGTGGGAGTCAGACCAAAAACATAATATCATTGAAACTCCATTCCGGGATATAATGACTATGTAGAGGGCTTCAAAACTCACGTATCAAATATGATACATTTGGCATTATAGGGTTAATCAAAAAGGTTTCTTTTTGCATATTATGTCCACGAAGTGAGTAATAACTAGTATAAGAGTGCGTTAAAATGTGAAATAACATCAGTTTAGCTGCATGAAAAATGTTTTAATTTCAGTTTTCACACTTTTTGATGATGGGTTTTAAATACGTGTTTCTTTGCTTCAAAAATTAAAACACATGGTTTTCCAGCTTAGTGGACAGTTTTGTAACACCACGGAAAATAGGTTCATAAAAATATTTCAGTCGGTTCTCATCATCTATGCATGAAAGGGTTAATGTATGTGAATACCTACCACTGATGACATTAAATTGCCTCCCCACCTTGGAAATCAAAGAGCAGGTTAAGCTGCTCAGAATATTGAATCTCCTCTGTCGTCTGTCGCCGGGTGTCTGACTAAATACTTCTTGTCACATAACTGCAATATCTTAAACCACCCAGCCGCCCTACGGAGCCAAGGCGAAAAAATAAGAGGCTGTATTAAGGCTGTGTCTCATTTTACATTTGCTTTAGCTGTGGAGATCTGCTGAAGAGGCGTTTAATTGCTGGAGGGGCATCGAGGAAAAGCTGCTTGAGCCGAGTGCAATGTTGCTTATTATATTACCGCAGCAGCGTTCATAAGACTCTTCAGACAACGGGGGAAAAAATGAACCACCATGTTATTTTCGTCTCATAGCTTTTGAAAAATCCACATACCTTGGAGCTCTGTTCATGCATTTGATCATATTTTTTTATTGATTTGACCATTTCCTGCTAACTATAGTTCAAGTGGTTCAAGGACTGGGTATGGGACTAAGACGTTTGTGGTTTTTGTTCATCTGTCATTATACATGTGTGGACAGCTTTCTTAACAGCGACTATATGAAGTGTTAAAATATGATATAGATTTTGTGTATATGTCTTATGATCTAAATCACCTGTAGGTGTGAACTCCAGAGCGATTGGTTGTTCTTCTGTATATGTCAGACCTGTGATGAATAGGCGTCACGTCCAAGGTGTAGCAGTGAATTATTTTAATTCAAAGCTGAGGTGAATGGTGTGCGATAACCCCTGACAGATGGGGAAAATAAGTCATTCAGATGAGAAAATATGCATTAGTCATATTTGTCAGAAGTAGTGAAGTACAAGACAGACTGAAAATTGACCTGTAAATTCAAATTGAATTCATACTATTAGTGAAACTCCTACTACAAACATATTTTTGTATTTTGTATCTTGATCAGCGTAGTCCCTTCATTTTGAAAAACACTTGAAAATTCATTGTTGAGTTTTAATATGAATACTGCAAATAAAAGTATTTTAACACAACTTGAAAGTTATTTGAGACATCTGCTGTTTTCAGGCATCGTCTTATACCATCTGTCCATTCATCCATCCATCAGTGGGTTATCCAATAACTGAAGGGTTGGTGGTTTGAATCCCGCTCTGTCCTAGTCATGTGCCGTTGTGCCCTTGGGTTAGACACTTCACCCTCCTTGCCTCCAGTGTTGCTACTCACACTGGTGTATGAATGTGTATGAATGTACGGTGGTGGTCGGAGGGGCCGTAGGCACAAATTGGCAGCCACGCTTCTGTCAGCCCCCCCAGCTGTGAATACATATGTAGTTTACCACCACCTGAGTGTGAATGTGGGAGCGAATGAATAATGGATCCACTGTACGTGCTTTGAGTATGTGTTAATAGAAAAGCGATATATAAATCTAATCCATTATTTATTATCTGTCCATCCATCCATCCATCCATCCATCCATCCATCCATCCATCCTTTCACCTGTCCACCTGTCCACCTGTCTGTCCATCCATCCATCCATCCATCCATCCATCCATCCATCCATCCATCCATCCATCCATTTTTGGAACTGCTCACACCTCCTGAGGGTTGTAGTAGTGCTGGAGTCTAGTTATGTTAATTAAGTTTTAAAGGCGTTTTATAATTTCAGATTAAATCTTAAAATACAAACCTAATTTAAGTGCTAAAGACTAAATAATACAGTTGTCAAGAGATTCATAGGCAGCAAAACAAACAAGCATTCATTCCTTCATTCCTTCATCTTCTGAACCCTCTTTATCCTCACTAGGGTCACAGGGGTTGCTGGAGCCTATCCCACCTACTTATGGGCATGTCATGCCACCAGTTCATCACAGGGCTGACATACAGACACCAACAACCAATCGCACTCACATTCACACCTATGGGTAATTTAGTTGAACCCATTAACCTATCAGTGCATGTGTTTGAATGGTGAGAAGAAGCCAGAGTACCCAGAGAGAATTCAACATATTGAAAACGCACACTTTTGGTGACAGTGAAAAATAAGGCAGCTTTGGGCTGTTTCTCCTTCGACTGTGCATTAGTAACCCCCTCTGCAGACCTCGGCTGGACCTGTGGTGGACTGTCTCCTCTCTGTCCACCAGAGGGCACTGCTGTCCTTTCAACTCCAGACGGTCTGTCAGTGCTCTGGCCTTTTTCCCAGGCTGAGGTGTTTTACAGGGCAGTTACTGGGTGCAGTTACAGCTCAGTATTTGATTTCTCTTTAAACCTCTGCCGCCTCCCACTTCTCTTTTGTGCCTTTTTGACCTTTCTGCCTCACAAACCTGATCTCCCTGCGGAGTCCAATTCTGTCTATCAAACTCTGTCTATCATTGTGTATTTCGTCTCTGTTGTAAGTATTGTATATTTGTGCTTAAGTTTCTAATACATATCTTTTTCTCGGTTTCATTTTTCCCTAGAGCAATCACGACTGTGTTATTCAACTGGTTGTTTACACTGGTGGTTTTACTGCCGGCCTTTTATTATGTTTATTTGCATTAATTCTACCCACCTATGACTAATCCTTGTCACAACACAGATCATCCATACCTTATACAACTAGCATTGTAACAGCAATAATAGAAACAATAAAAAGTATACAATTGTTCCTCTAAGTGTTTTGCTATAGGGAATGATGCTCCACAATTCTAAAAGGACAAGCATGATGTGAAACAGCTCAAGGTTTATCTCTTTTCGATACTCACAGAGGATCAGTGTGTGCTTCTTTTTTATTTCTTGACCTTATATCTGCCAGATCATGCAGTGACGTAAGAGAGTTCTTCAGCCTTTTTTTTTTTTGCTGAAAATACAGTATGTTTGTCCGAATAAAGCCAACACAGACACAGTTACCTGCTGAGTTCATAGTTCTTCTTGTGTTATTATGTAGAGATGTGAAGAAGTGCTAGCAGCTTTTTCTTGTTTCTCATATATATATATAACCCTGATTTAAACATATTAAAATATTCAGGGACATCAATAAAAATTTAAACATCCCTCCAGGCGCTGTACTGTATATGTAACAAAAATATTCTAAGTAATAATTTTATTTTGACCTTGCCATAAATTTGCATTGATCATGAGTTTATCAAGGCTTTTAGGAAATCTGATCATCCTCTGACATCCTCTTGAAGCCATATGTGATGTATTTTACTGTTTTATTCACTGGGCTTTAGTGGCACGGAGTTGGTTGCAACCCATCAACAAAAATGACAATACTGGTCATGGTGAAAGTGTTGGTCCTGGTGCCTTCAGTGGTGCTGAACTGTCATCCCAGTTTAGCAAATATGCAAACACTTGCTGTTTTGGGAGTCACTGGCAAGCTCAGGCTGCTAGAGTTTATTATTGTTTGATAAGTAATCAGCACTAATTAAATAATATATGAGCATTTTGTCTGCTTGAGGATTGGCTTCATGAATAGTCAGCTGATATTCGGTTGTTTTAATCATCGAGTTTATGACATTTATTAGTCAAATGGAATGTGACTGAAGATCTGAAAACAAATATGCCACTGTGATATTCAGGTATTTGCATTTCGATTACTCCATAATAAACAAGTTAAATGAGCTGTCCAGAAACTCATTGGAAGATGTTTTTTTTTTTCCATATAAATCCATGCAGGCATACATTATGGTAACTCCATGCAATTTTGAAGTGAAATTTCCAAATGCAAATCTGTATAAACAAAGTAATGGGGAGCAGCTGCTGCTAAACAAGCGGGCAGTTATGGATTTGTGTATGTGTCAGTCAGTTGAATGCTTATGTTGACAGGTCATAAGCCTTTCATTTCAATACTTGACCAGACTAAACTAAACTAAACTAAACTGTATTTTAGTGGGGAGTTTTTTGCAAGAAAAAGAACAAGTGGTGCCAAACACAACAAACCCCGCCCCTTGCAAACGCTTTACCTGACCTGACCTGCCCTATCTTTTATCATTGCGAAAACACATTTTTGGTGACCTTGACCTTTGACCTACATTCACCAAAGTATAATGGGATCTATTCTGGACCCCTTCACACCTTTCCTGAAAATTTCATGGAAATTGGTCCAGGAGTTTTTGTGTAAAGTTACTGACAAACAAACAAATCGACCAAAAACAAAACCAATACCAATACCAATACCCTGCCTCTCCCTTTGGGGGTGGGGCAACTGTATCCCTTGTCTCAACTTTTTTTTTTTTTTTTGGGGGGGGGGACCAAACCACAGACCAAACCTCTTAACATCCAACCGTAACCCCACCACCTGTCCTGTCCACAGACTGCTGTTCCATTGCCGCCCTGTTCTACCAGTGAACCTGAAAAGCTAACAGGCATTTCCGGTCCCGGGCCGTAGTTGACATTTTAATAACACTTATATATTCAGCTTCCACATTAATGCACCTCTACTTCTTACACATCAAATGAAAGCTAACAAACTCATCTTTCCGAATATATAAACCATTCTGAAGCAACACCACATACACAAAAGGTTGATTTTCCAAAAAAAAGCAAAATATAAGAACTTAAGCTCGTCTTACTTTTGAAGTTTTCTGATCCGGACAAATGTGGGGTCGGTTTCCTGTAAAAGCCCAGCGAACATAATCCAGTCCAATTTAGGTCCAAAATGCACCGAAGATCCACAAAGGCACAGAAACCGTAGGAATATTTGTCCAACCTGAGGTATACGTAGTGATTTTTTCCATTTACCACGATGATATCGTCCATAATTTACTTTCTTTTTTGCCGGTAATACTTTTAAAGATTGATGGACGAACTCGTTAGCTTTTGATTGACATCTAACTTGGCTAATCTAAAGCGTCCCATGGATGACTGATAGGAGGGATAGCCAATCAAGTGTCAGAGACAGGTAACGGGCCATGCCCTGCTCACACTGCAGCTGTTCCAACAATTAGGTTGCATTTATATTCTGGAGTGACAGGTGGATAGCCAATGAGCTGCTGAGCACTAGGCTATATGACGTGAAGGGTTTCGTATACTGCAGATTTAAATGGTATTTTTGGACCATAATACTAGTTTTGACTTCATTTTACAATTGACACTGGTAATTTTGTATGGGAAATGTTTATTTTTATCAATTTTTTGCTAAAATATATTCATTTGAAGTATTCAAAAGGTATTGCCGAAATGTAGCCACTTTTAAAAAACTGATAATTACCAAATTTTCCTTCTGTAAACTGCATAAACATAACCATAGAAAAATGCTCTGAAGTTGTCATTTTTACAAATAATGTTCTCAACTTTGAACTTTAAAGTTTCAATACCTAATACCAATACCATACCTACCAAATGCAGCTTTGTGCACCCTTGTTTTCACAAAAAATGAAGGTGAGCGGGGGAAAAAAATCTAAATTTATTTGTGTTTCTAAGTATACCTCTTTTTACATGTCAAATAAAAAGTAAAAGTGACTGCTTTAGTACAAACTACAGGGTGTTACCTTTACAAAGAGCCTCTTCTTTTATCTGTACTCCAAATACTTGAAGAACAGCTGTATTTTTTAAGTATTTTTCAGGTGTTTTTTAAGCCAAATCACGATGGAATGGTGAGACGTTTTAAGCTACAGTCCTTGTATAAAACACAGACCTGGAGGAGGACTAAACGCAGGTGTAATGGGCTGAACAGAAATAAACTTTGTCGGCTGTGACAGATTCGAGCATGTTCGTCATCTGTCCTGTAAGTGTCTGTATCTCACTCAAGGTGACTTAGAAGCCCAACAAAACCCACCACAAGAGGACAAGTCAGTAAAAACTATACTGTTACCCATAAAACTATAATAATTATGTTTTCAGACCCATTCCTCTTTTGATTCCTATTTAGATAGATAGATAGATAGATAGATAGATAGATAGATAGATAGATAGATAGATAGATAGATAGATAGATAGATAGATGCCTCGTACAACTAAAGGTACATGTGTTTGGACAAATTTAATGATAACAACAGAAATAGCTCATAGTAGTTTAATTTCAGAGCTGATATCTATCCATTTTTGATGTTTTCTTGATTTCTAGATTATTTTTTTCTTAATTCAAGCAAAAAAAAAAAAAAATCTGCCAGTGGAACAAGTGAAAATTATCTTGGTAAGATTTCTTAAAATAAGATTTTCAAGATATATTGTCTAAAAGCAAGTTCTTTATATCTCAATGAAAATTTACTCTTTAGGTGATTATGTCTTATTTTAAGTGTGATGAGATATTTGGACTAGAAATGATAAAAATACACTTGGTAAGATTTAGATTTTTTCCAGTGGATACATACTGTATATGCATATAAAATGCTGATTTATTCACATCAGCCAGTTGTAATAACTACATACAGAGTCTGTTACGCTTCATCTAGAAAGACTAAATCATGTTATCATGACAAGAGGTAAAAATATGTTTTTCCACCTTTATGGAAAAAATGAATTTTGATTGTCTACAGGTACAAAAATATACACCTTGAGCTGATTCTTTAATCCTTCAATGAGAGCACAGCCTGAACTCACCTGCTCATGGAAAGTTTTAGGAGCCACAT
>JAPTYQ010000018.1:19999912-20011771 GCA_029814465.1 Ostorhinchus cyanosoma | reverse complement strand
AAAAATAAATGCAAAAATCACATGTAGTATCCGGTCTTCCATGTTGTTAGTTGAAATGAAAAGAAACAGGAAGTGGATGATTGTTTTCTTTGGGTAGGCATCACAACGCCACGTCTGCATTCTATCCAATCAAAACACTCTGTACCCCCAGCTCTGAAAGCGGAACTAACTGAAGCATTTCCATGTAGACACGAAGGAAATTGCTTTAATTCCGAATTATTTTATTCAGAATAAATAATTCGTAATTAAAAAACATCATGTAAATGTAGCCAATGTGGTCCATAGAACTTTTTTTGGACAATTTAGCAATCAATGTTTTATTATGTGCAGTTTCCTTCTGTTGTAACAGTGTCATTATGGTCACATGAGTCATACACAAGAGATATTCTCATGAGAGTCTGCGCCGTCTCACATGAAAGACTATGGTTGTGTATGATATAAGTGAGATCAAACTGGCCAATTAGATGTGATCCCTGAGGGCCACCGTACACTAAAGGAACTGAGACGGAATCACAATTAAGCCAGGGCTCTCTGTAGATTTCAATAATGCATGTGCAGTGTCATCAAATATGACTCACGTGGCAGGGTGGTCTCTGTTAAACTGTAAATTACAGGAACCATATTAGACAGATTAGAATGAATCAACCAAACCACAATGTGCTGCAACTGTAAAGATGGGATTTTCTTTTTCACTGATGGAAATATAGATGGGTCTTCAGTCTGTATAGTGATGGGTTTTTTTCCTCTCTTTTATTTTCTTTGTTTAATTGCGAAATAAATGGTCGCCTGTTCAAAGTAGCAGTAAAACCAGAAAGGTCTTTCCATGTCATTTTTAGTGTGTGAAACTGGCTTTGTTGGCCACTGAAAAACATGTTATGGAATGAGGGTTAATGATATGGTCTTAACCCTTAAAGACCCAATGCGACTTTTCTTTCAGTTCGCAAATGAATTTTTCCTTTTATTATTATTATCACCATTTATTGCAATATCATCTTCTGTATTTTGTATTTTTTTCAGTGAAAATCAGATATTTTTCTCTATTTTATTTACTGATCATGTAGATGTTCATTAAAGCTCAGATCAAAGTTGAGGGTTATTATAACAGAAACACAGAAAACAGAGACTCTGGTGAATTAACGTTGTAGAAGATGACGGCGTTTCCACGGTAACTATGGAGCCTCTGAACATCCAAATGGATTATATCTGATGACCATGAAAAGACGACAAACTGTATTTTACTCCGATTATTTACATGTATTGACAGGATTAATGGATCAACAGGTATTAAACAGTTTAGATCAGTAGATGGTTTCATTCACCGGTGGCTGTTTAGGTCTTTATGGGTTAAAATAGATACTAGTTTTTAAAAAAAAGAAAGAAAAAGACTGGAAATGTTTCTTTTTTTTTTTTTTTTTCTAAGTCAGCTGCAAAATAACAGTCGCTGTTTCAGAAATAGCATGTGCAGCTCAAGATTGTATAGGCTGTGTCTCTTCCTTCTGCTACTTTGTCCAAATTAGTGCCTGAAATGATTCTGTGCTGTTGTCATGGCAAGTGATTGACAGCAGCTACAGTTCAGAGGCTGTGGAGGCTCATTGTGTTTGAGTTTTACGCTGGGACTGAGCTATTGTAGGTTCACACTTTTAACCCATAAAGACCCAGACATCCACCATCAACCAAAAGCATCTACTGATCTGAACTGTCCTATCAATACATGTAAATAATTGGGGTAAAATACAGTTTGTCATCTTTTCATGGTCATCAGATATGACCCATTTGGATGCTGAGAGGCTCCGTAGTTACCGTGGAAACACCGTAATCTTCTATAACATTGATTCACCAGTAAAACCCATGGAGTTGGATCAATGACAGTGGATGGAAGTACTTGGTTTATGTTCAGTTAATGATAAATTTTACTGAAAAAGTCACTTTTTTCTGTTTTGATATAATCGTCTGAGCTTTTTTGAACATCTACATGATCAGTCAATTCAATTTAGGAAAATGGATGATTTTCAGTGGGAAAAAAAATGCAAAATTCAGAGGGCAATATGGCAATAAATGTTTAGGAAAGGTTACATAGAGAGAAAAAATAATCTGGGAACTGCCACAAAAGTTACACTAGGTCCTTATGGGTTAAAACCAGAATTTCTGCACAAAAATTACGGTACACTGTAAAGCAAGGATGTCAAACTCATTTTAGTTCAGGGGCCACATACTGTACAGCCTAACATGATCTAAAGTGGGCTGGACCAGTAAAATAATATAAATAATAGGATAAGAACTGATAAATGTCAATTGTTTTTGAGTAAAAAAGTACAATTTTTGAATGAAAATGTTTACATCTACGAACTGTACTTGAACAAACAGGAACAACCTGAAAATTCTTACGAAAAATAAGGGCAATTTTAACAATATTACACCTTAGTTTACCATTTATACATGTGCGTCTCAATGTACAGATCACAGTGGATCTACAAATAAACAAAACTTTCTCTTAAGACATTTCAAATTGTTCATATTTATTCAGGTTATTTACATTTTTTTGTGAAAGGATAGTCTGTAAATGCAAAAATTTTTGTGTAATTTTCCTTTTTTTTTTTACACTAAAACAAAGAGGAAAATGTGCGATTTGTCATTATTTATAGTTCATTATGATAGTATTTTAACCGGTTTAACCCACTTTAGATTGAATTGACCTCAAATGATTTCAACACCATTAGTTGTTAATATCTTCAGTGTAATTTTTGAATTTCACAAATTCATCCCAGGGGCCAGATTGGACCACATGTTTGACACCTGTGCTGTAAAGTAACAACAGAGTATGCATCATTTTTCTAACGTGACACAGGAACAGGGTGCTTTTTTTTCCCTCAAGGTTTCTTTCACTTTCATCATTATGATTTTCCCCAGTTGAAGGGAATTTTCCTGGCTTGATCTGAGGTCAAAGGGCAAAGTGTGTCTGATGCTATAGTCCCTCGAGGCGAACTTTTGATTTAGTGATATTGACTTTTACCAATAAAAATTGACTTGACCATTCACTTTCCCAGACAGAAAAGATAATGATGATGTTGTGGATGTCCAGTGGATTGTGAGCGTAATGTCAAAATAAAAAAAAAAGGAGGAAATACACATTCTGTTATGACCAAGGCAAGATAGTGAGAGGATTAGATGGGCAGCATTTGGAGAGGAAATGTCTGGCTCTGGGTGGAGGGTGGAGGTGGAAAAGACCTCAGGAGTCTTGGCCAACTGTACCATGTCAGCTGTAGACACATACAGGAGAAGGGTTTGTTTCCAGAGAGTGTATTTATAAGCAATATTTGAACATTTCTCTATTTATTACTCTGTGACATTATTACATTTACATTGTGGTTTTAATCTATTGGATTTTCACTATTTTACTTATTGATCTGTTATATATTTTTGGCTGCTACAGTGTTTTTTATATTCCTTGTTTCTATGTAAAAGCCGATGAAACGTCATTTCATTCTGCGCTGTATCCCTGTTGGGATGGTGTCTGAATGACAAGAAAATGAATCTTGAATCAAGAGAAAGAATGGAATTAAATAGAGAATAGAAACGAGATCCGGAAAATAATAATTGGGACGCATCGATATGGCAAAACTGTTTTTTTTTTGTTTTTTTTGCAGAAACTTCCTCTTGTGCAATACTGTGATACTATGAAAAATGACCCTACTGTATCTGATAAATGTTGCACAAATTAAAACACTCCATAATCTTTTCCAGACACATCTAATTTGCTCATTTACTCCACTATTACCCTTTCTTAGATCGCATTAAACTTGAACTGAACCATGTCAAATATGAAAATAAATGAGCATTTGGAGCTACTATCTTTTTTTTTTTTTTTTTTTTTGCAGCAGAACACACAAGTGCGCTGCAGTAGTAAAGTGGAGGGGGATCATTTGGGTCAGAATGGCTGAGAAAACAGCTGAGGTTCTAGGTTGCAGTAGCTGTTATTATCAGCAGGGGGCGAGCAGGGGCCACATAGAGCATCCTCCATGTGAAGAGCCCTCCTCCAGTCCCCACCCACACGCAGACACACTTCTCCCCGCATCCTTTCTCCCATGTGACAGAAAGAGAGAGAGAAAAAGAGAGAGAGAGAGAGAGAGATGTGATTTCGCTAGAAGGCCAGACAATTAGTGGCTATTGGAGGAACGCATGACATACATCTCAGCTGGGAGAGGAGAACAAGACTGACGGAAGGAGGAGGAGAGCTGGAAAATGGAGGGACATGGATGTGTGTTTTTTTTTTTTTTTTTTTTAAATCTGAATTCCAAAAAAAAAAAAAAAAAACCCTAGTGCCAAGCCGTTGAAATGATGTACCCTGTCACGTGACACTCCACCTGCATTGTTTTTACTCCACAGTGTCAGTCATCATTTGGCTCTGTCAACGTCCAATTAAAGCCTCAATTACAGAAATGTCAAACAAGGACGAATTAAAGCAAGTGTCTGACATGAATTCCAGTCCATTTCACTGCAGTTTTGTCATAGGTTTTTTTTTTTTTTAATCTTAGATCACTGAAATGCAGCCACGTGGATTTGAGGGTGCTGATGTGTTTTAAATAAAGCAGAGAACATCCATGACTAATGTGTACTTCCAGTGAGCACAAATGACGAAATTTCTAATTAGATGATGTGAGTCCAGTTTTTATTTTTATTTGTGTGTGTATGTGTATGTGTGTGTGTGTGTGTGTGTGTGTGTGTGTGTGTGTGTGTGTGTGTGTGTTGCCAACACTATAGGGACACTCATTTGTTTACACCATCTCTATACAAAGCAATTCATGTTCCCTTCACTGTAAATCATGACACTTGAGAATGAAAGGATTGGTTTAAATTTAAGGTTAGTTTGGAGGTTATCTGTAGGTATATGTTTGGGGTTAAGGTCAGAGTTAATACATATCCCCTTAAACTCACTGTAACACCACATGTGCGCATGTGTGTGCGCCTGGGCTGAGCCTGGTCTTGTGTAGAGGCTGGAGGTTAGCTCGGATCATAAATGTGTGTGTTAGTGCGTGTGTTTGACAGAAAGATAAAAGTACGCCCCTTTACCCCCATCAGGCATGCCCATAAACCCACTCACGCGCGCACAAAAAGCAAACCTCCGCCGCGCACGCATGCACGCCACATGCGCGATCACTGAAAAAAAATTGAAAAAAATAAAATAAAATAAAGCAATACCCGAATAGTGTTTTATCCATGTTGTTAGAATCCAATGTTTCCAATAGATTTATCATACAGTTATATGGACTGTATATATTTCACGCACACAGTATATTTATGTTTCATCCCCTTATTTTCTTTTCGATTCCTTCACACTCAAAGCATCTATACGCGCAAGTGCGTGGGGGGAGGGGGGGTGAATTATCTCAGCCTGGCACAGAGAGAGAGAGAGAGAGAGAGAGAGAGAGAGAGAGAGAGTTTTGTGCAAGGCAGAGATAGACATAGATTCTCCAGCCGAGCAGCAGAGCCTCAGTCTGGGCAGCAGGAGCAGCGGCAGCTCAGTCTGCCTCCTCACCTCCACCTCCACCACCACCATCAGCAGCACCTCCTCCTCCATCCGTCTGCATCCAGCTTTGGACTAGACACCCCTGTGCTGTGACATTGTCTCCGAGCAGAGGTGCATGACTGTGCCTGCGTGTGTGTGCGCGCGGGCGCGTGTGTGTGTCAATCGAGGAGTAAATAAAGCCCAGCAGTTTGCGGCAGCACCCTCAGACCCCCATAAGGCGAAGAGGGGAAGGCGGCAGAGGAGCGACAGAGGAGGGTACAGAAGGTGGCATGGAGGAGAGGCGTGCGTTTGTATCTGTGCGAAGGCAGGGCTGTGGGATGTGGTGTGTCACGGACGCGGAGCGATGCTGTGAGCTCTGGTATTAGCAGGCAGCTGCGCACCGAGCCGCTCTCTCCCCTCCCTCCATCCCTCCCTCCCCTCTCCTCTCCCTCCCCTCTCCAGCACCGCTGCTCTCCTAGCACCGACCATTCGCTGAAACCGGGGAATCGGCTGTACACGGCTCCTTGTGCTCACTACCGCCTGCACCCTGCACGAGGATTTGACACTACCAGGTATGTGCGCAGCGTGGACCGTTTAGGCGCTGGATGCGTGTTTGCATGGCGTGGGAATCTTGAGTGTTTGACTTCATCTTATTCATTCTTGTTGCTTCCCTCCCCTCCCTCTGTGGCCCTGTCAGTGGATTAATGAAACCTTATTTGAGAATGATGCGGTTAGATGGCATCATCTGTCGATTAGACTGAGATGAACAAAAAAAAAAATACACACATATCAAGTGCAAATTCCATTCGCGTCGTTTTCTTGTTTCATCTATAAATCGGATATGATACAAATTCTGGCGATTCCACAAGCATCTCATTGCTCTCATTCTCACCTTTTCCCCATGTTGTTATGCATTACGCACAACATGAACGCATGTGAGCAATGCTGTTGTTTCACACTGAGCAAATGCGATGAGACTGGTTCTTGTCATGCCGGCCAAAGAAATGGTAATATTTTGATTTATGAGGGGAGACAATCTGTTGTGATGTTGGCTGGTTTCCTAAGGCTGCAGGCAGCTATTTCACTGTTGGGAAATACACAGGTTAGAAGAAGGGAGGCAGAATGAAGCTGAGGATGGGCGTGAGGGCAATATGATCTGAGGATGCCTTCACCCTCACACATTCATCCCCCACTGGTATGCTCTGCTCTGCTCTGCTCTTCTATGGCTGCAAATGCATGCTTAAAAGCACTCATGCACGGAGGCATGCATAGCGCACATGTGTGTGCACGCACGGCTGCACACAGAGGCGCAGACATGCACACACCCACATGTACACTAATCCACACTCAAACATAATCCCTAATCATGTGTTCTAGAGACATGACGTAACACATGAGCATCTCTTATCTATATGCGTCTAAAGGCTTTCACTAAACATTTCTCATTGTTATACTCAGTCTTAACAAATCCACTACTACATTACAGCCTGTAGTGTACTTACTTGCAGCATGTTAACCTCAAATTGGCATACTTTTCATTAGGAGAGGGGAGCACATTTTACTATTGTGAGAAATAGGTTAGGATGCCTCCAACTGACACTCATTTTATTTAAGCAGAGTTGCAGGGATTGTAGAACTGGGAGGATTTTAGAGTACTCTACGAATCAGATGGAACAGAGAAGATGGGGAATACTGTAAGTCCCCAGACATCTTTGGAAGGCCTGGGGTAGCAGTGCCTCAGGGAGTGGGTGTGGCTGAGGTGCTCCCCTCTTCTGTGGAGGTTTCTCTAGTCTGACTCACTAATGGGAGGGAACCTTACCACAATAGGATTTCCCAGATTTTCGTGTATACATGATGACAGTCTAACACATTTTAACATGAGATTTAAAACTGAACCTGCATGCACTGCATTACTTACTACCTCATACTTGTAGAGAGTGTTTTTAAGGACAGGACTTCCTGTTATGGTTCATGGTACAGTAGGAGTGTGTGCTGGTGCATGCTGCATACATAAGTAACCTGTTGTTTATGTCATTCACTCTAATGGAGGAACTGCAGATGAACCATCTTAATTAACCCATAAAGACCCTAATACATTTTTCTCTCTATTTAACCTTTATTAAGTGATTTATCGCCACTTATTACAAAGTTATCCTCTTTTTTTCCACATTTTAAAGTGAAAAATTATGTATTTTCTTATAATCAATTCACTGATCATATACATGGTCTTTAAAGATCAGAGTGATTTCAAAAGTTATTATTAAAGTGTCTTTTTCAGTAAAATATATCATTAACTGAACATAAACCAAACATCTCCATCCACTGTCATTGATCCAACTCCATGGGTTTTACTGATGAATCAACATTTCAGAAGATGACATGTTTCCACTTTCACTACGAAGCCTCTAAACGTCCAAATGGGTCATATCTGATGACCATGAAAAGACAACAAACTGCATTTTACACCAATTATTTACATTAATCGACAGGATTAATGGATCAACAGGTATTAAACATTTTAGATCGGATGCTTTTGGTTTTCAGTGGATGTTTGGGTCTTTATGGGTTAAACACCATTCTTCACAGCAGATTTGCTTCTGAGTTTGCTCACTGAACCATGTCTTTGTAGATCCTTCAATCAAATTGCTAAAACCCACAGCACTAGCAGAAGGTGATCTAGTTATCTGTCATCCTTTTCTCCTAATACTTGCATCATTACGCTCTAATGGGACTATACAGGCGGTACCTCTTGGGCATTATCAAGTCATTTGCGTATCAAGTCTAGCTCTGGAAGAGGGTGAAATGCTCCATTTGTCAAACCTTAACATGCAGATGTCAGGATGTTGGCTCTGAACGGAGAAAGGCACCTCCCTAATTGGTAATCAACACTCATTAAACACTAGTACTCTTTTAGTGTGATTTGTACAGACAGAGTGAAGGACAGAGCTTTGTAGAAGTAATGCTCTGGTCACTGCTACAGCTGTAATATCCAGGTACCATCGGCCATGATTGGAGGTTTAACTCAGCTGAATATAATATATATTACAAAAAGTTATATAATAATATGTTGGAATTAACCAGCATTCATTATGAGATATATAAAAAAAAAGATCCGCGATGACACAATCATTCAACAAGCTACAGCTTAAACACAAAACAACAACTTAAAAAAAAAAAAAAAGAATAGATGATGTATTTTCTACAGGCCTCATTAAGATCTGAATTAATCAAACGAGGCATCATAAAAAATGCCTTGCCTGTAATGTTTGTCTCAGTATTTCTTATCTCTTTTTCATGATGCAACAGATGCTCTATTATCATTAAACATAGCTGGAGACCATATTTTATTATTGTAACTAGAAAACATGAGACATAGCCAGAAAAAAACAACAACAACAAAAAAAACCCAGCATTGATGATTTGTCATTCAGTGTCAGAACAGAATAAAAAGGGCCTCATTTCACCCATGATAAATTAACCCTGTCCTGTTTCAGAGACATGACCTCAACTGAAGTCTCAGCTTCATATATCATTGAGTTTGCTGCCAAAGAATATTTGAATACTATACTCTATTTGCAGCTCTTATCATTGTCAACTATTCTGACGCCTCTTCATTCCTCATATCCAATATTTAATATTATAATTTTTGCTGCATTTGTTAAGTAAAATTCATTTTATTACACTAGACTTACTGTAAATCATAGTATATTCCCCCTTTTCATTCTACAAACAAAAATACACAATACATATCCTTTTACTGGACATTCTTTATTTTACTTTGACTACTTCACCACAGTATGGAACATCTGATAATTTGGCTTGACAGATTTTAACTACAGGCTTGTTTTTCACTTTTGACATCTCTCACTGATAAGGCTAATTATCACTTAGTTAATTCAAGCATGAATGGGTAATCTTGTATCAAAGCTAACATGAAAATGAAAAGATGAAAATCAACTTTACTCACCAAAAACAGAGCAGAGGTCTTATCTGGTAACATAGGTAAAATAAAAATAATAATTAAAAAAAAAAAGGTCTGAATATGCTTTTGCTATCCAACTGCATTGCAAAAGTAGTCTTTGCTAAAGCAATTATGTTAATTATAGTCCCATGTCCTTGTGAAAACACAAAAGGAGACTACTTGATCAAGAAAGCACTCCTTAAAGCTGCATTTCTTGACAGTTTTGGCATCACTGGGTAAAACTTCCATAATTACCTTTCAGTATGTTGTAATTCAGGTGGTCTGAGAGAAAACATGAATTTAACCCAACTCTGTGACCTGGGATGTAGAAAATCTACTCAGGGACGGAGACTTTAGTTAATCATTCTGGCTTTTTTTTTTTTTTCCTCCTCCTGATTCCAGCTCCTGCAGGTTTAATGAAGGCTGGCTGTTGTATAGTCACAGTCATACATCACAACAATGAAAAAGTACATGAAGCTGAAAGAAAATAGGCAAAAAACAACAGACGGATAGGAGCAGATACTGTACGTGGAACCCTGCACATTTAAAAACATTTTTACTTTTTGAGTATTTTTAGACGTGTGCATGGTGACTTCTGTCATGTGTACCTTGTTTTAAAATACTCTATTATCTACTGCATTTGGTTTGTACTGACTGAAATGAGCTGTCATGTTGTGGTTTTAGTTATTCAGTTCAGCCCTTCACAGATATTATACACGGGTGGCCATGTTGTTAAGCATCCTGCATTATGCTTTCATAAGTAGGCAGTCTGGAAGAAACACTTTCACTTCAATTAAAGGCGCATTAAAAGTGGATCCAATAGCCCACAGCTTTTATAAGTATCTGAGTAAACTGGACAGAATATGATATATGAACAGAATCCTCTATAATTGTACTGTTTTTCCACAAATGTAATATGACAGTAAATTGATGGTAGAACAAAAACATTAGTGCTGCTGTTAATGAGGAAAGTTAACATAGGGTCAGATGACATTTATATGCAAATGTATTGGACTCTGCTAGAATAATCTATGCACTAACCCCAACATTTACACAAAGTGAACTAAAAGAAAAGCATATTAGGTCCTGCTGAAAGTTCATCAGTCTGACAGTGGATGCCAGGACAGTTAATTCACCCAAGTGAAACCACTTACCTGGTTTCACAATGAACAGCCAATGTTTAACACAAGCCACTTTTACTCAGACGAGGTGGTGATTCCACCTTTTTCCACCATTGGCTGATTTTCACTGTCAAGCAGGAGTAACAGAGGTGAGACAGGCTGGACTTTTACACAGCGGACCTGCGTTCTGGAATCAAAGGGGCGGTGACATATCACTTCCTGGTTGGAAATACCCTGAGCATAGCGGTGTCTCTAACCTCTCCAGAGTCGGCCTGTCTTTCACCATTCCACAAACGTTCGCATGGATAGAGTCCTCCACCTGAAGTGACAACAGCTCACAGATCTCGACGTCTCCCCAGTTTGACATCTTTCTGGTTGTGTTGATATGTTTGTTTACTGTACACAGCCCACGCTCATTTTTAAATCCCCCCAGTGCGGGGGTTGCTGTTATCAAAACGTCACACCTTGGTTGCAGAATGAGAGGTGTTTCTTTTACATAGCGTTCTGGAATCATGATTCCACCTTTATCATGGCTCTGTTACTACCTCCAGAGGCGTTACAGAGCCGCGATGAAGGTGGGACCAAATGATCCCACCGTTTCGTTTACACCGATGTTCCGTAATAAAGGCGAAATATTCCCGTAGCAGAAGTGTTGAGGAAAAGGGGGTAGAGTTAAACCACACAGGAGCTATTTGTTAGACTACAGATGAATGTCTTTGAACTATACGCTGTCCACCAGTTCAATTCTCTACTTACCTGTACAGCGTCTCAGCAGCTTCAACTCCTTGTCTGGTTGGTTGATATCTTATTTTTGATTTTTTCTGTGACCTCAGTGGTGGGTACTATTGTGCTGTTGATAGGGGCATGGCAGTACCCACCCCTACCTCCAAACATCTATGATTCACTTACTCAAATGAGTAATATGATTCCCTACCCAACTGGTGCCCTTGAGCAAAGTGCTTCTCAACTGGTATTTCTGGGCAAAGCACTTAACCCTCAGCTACTCACTGATGAACACAAGTTGACTGTGGTTGTACTGTGGCATTTCTCATTTTTATCATACAGATGTAAGTTAAGACATTGGTAGGAGCGCTAAACATGTCAACAAAAATAGTAGAGGCAACGTCACTGAAAATTTAAACAATGTCTGTGATTTATTTATGGGGGACAGTTTTGGGTCATGACCAATCACTTACAAAAGGCTGCTGGCTTTGCACCAGTCTGGAGCAGCGTTGAGTCATGAACCTCCTTAAACCACTGAATATACTGTAGTT
>JAPTYQ010000018.1:19980533-19999812 GCA_029814465.1 Ostorhinchus cyanosoma | reverse complement strand
ATTTTTATAGTGCTTTTTATTTTAACTTGTTTTTTAACTGTGGGAGCAGTATTATCGAAGAAGACCAATTACATTTAATAAGGAGCATTTTCCTATCAGAAACATCCTAGTTCAGTGCATCCCATACTCCCCAGCCGCATTCTGCAAAGTTATCAAATAATTAAGCTCCTACATTTTCCAAGGCAGAGTTAAAACCCATCTACAGTGGGAGTCTAGCCTTAAACTCTATTTGCTAATACCTGGTCCTTCTTTAGTCTCCAGTAATAACGTCTAACAGTGATTCTATGTTTCACAGCTCATTTGAGGCGAGCTTGTCTCTGTGGTCATGAGACTGTGGACGCATCAAGCTCTAAACCCCAGAACTAATGTGGAGCAGCTGTCAGATCCTCTGCACAACAAATACCCTCTTTGGATTCAGTTGGCCACTTCCACTCCATAGAAAACAAACACCTCTCACGGCCAAACCAAGGCCGCTTAAGGTTTAACATGATGCACTATGACTTTAGAACTCTCAGGCTTCTTTTCCTTGGGCATAAATGGGCAATTTGTCCTCTGTATCTGTAAAGATATATACATTGCCTATTATGACACTTGAATGGCAAAGGCGCTGACCCATTCCAGTTACAACTACTTGGGAGATTAAAAGAATGACATCATAGACCATTAAGTTCAACCATTTTAATTAATGAGGACATCAACATGATTCTCATTACAGCAATTATATGATACAGAAAATTAAAAAAAAAAACATATTATGCCTTCAGGATGAATCCATTTTACCAAACTATTTTGTATAATTCATAGGAAAACACTATACAGCCTTTAGATGCCAATATTTGGTTGTTATGAACACACTGTTGATGAGTGATCCTGGTTTAGCCTTGTACTTCCTCCTCGAACAGGACTGTTATGGTACTACAGCAATTAGAATAATTGGCTCCTGCTGTAGAGGGTGGATACATCAGTGGGTCTATTGACCTTGACTGACACATTCACATACATTAGCATACACGGTTATTTAGACACATATGTGAGTATCTGTGTGGGAAACATTGCAAGGTTTGCTTTAAAGGCCTGACACTAATATACTTGATATATTTGTTATTTGTTTAAATATTTAACTGAATGATGATGTGTTTGCCTTATGACTCATCATCATCTATGTATAAAAGATTTGTTGACTGATCAAGGAGACATTTTGTACCACCAATATTTGGATGAACTTTCCAAATGCAAATGATTTACTCTGTATAATTCCTTTCTGTTTGTTTTACATTAGCTATTCCTTTGTTTTTGTCTTTCAGAGAGATGTTCCTTTCTGGGAAGAAGGCCCCTGGATTTATAAGTGTTAGCGAATTCCGCTGAGTGTGGTTTTAGTGAGTGTGAGCTGAGTCCCTACTGCCAAGCACAGGTTGATCGTGCTTGGCTCACCGATGCTGCATCTCAGCCAACTTCTCCTTCACTAGATGATAAAAAACAGTCTACAGGATTGCCATCCATGGTTTCTGCCCTAATCAAGACTATATCATCCTACATTGAAAAGATTTGTAAAGGAATGTTTACAAAGAAATTGGCAAACCCGATAAAGAAGAAAGAGAGAAGTGAAACTAAAGAGCCCAAATTGACCACTGATTTGCAAGCACACAATCTAACTCTCTCTACCACACTGAAGACTACTGTTAAAAAGATTTCCAAATGCTCTTCGGCACGTAACATATCACTTGAAGAGGACGACGGAAAGAACGACTGCTCATCCCTTTCTCCCACTTTCAGTTATCGTGTAGCTATAGCAAATGGACTTCCAAAAAACTCCCTTTTTTTGAATAATAATGAAAGTATCTTTCCTGAGGTTCTTTCAATCGATAGTAGCTACTCTGACTCCTTGAGTGAGACAAAACCTATCCGGAGACTGGATGAGCATAAATCGCACACTATGCCAGTAAGACGAAACAGGAAGAGCCTCATCAGTTTGGCTCCCTCTGATGGAAGCTCCGAGGGGGAACGAGTGGAACGTTCCAGTCTACATACACTTCGACTAGGTGCTTTACGCAAGCTGAGAAAATGGAAGAAGAGTCAGGAATGTGTCTCTTCAGACTCAGAGGTGAGCAATTGGAGGAAAACCTTGGGCATCCGGAGCAAGTCCCTGGACCGTGCTGGCCGACAGCAAAAGAGCTCCACCCTGGAGCCAGGTTCCTCCTCTACAGGTTGCATCAGTCAAACCCAGGATGTTATGGAGATGATCTTCAAGGAGCTTCAGGGAATTAGCCAGATAGAGACAGAACTGTCTGAGCTGCGAGGTCATGTAAATGCCCTAAAGAGCTCCATTGATGAAATTTCTAGCAGTGTGGAAGTAGTCCAGAGTGAGATTGAGCAGCTTCGCTCAGGATTTGTCCAGTCCAGAAGGGAAACACGTGATATCCATGACTACATAAAACAAATCAGCCACCAGGCCAATAATTCAACACTGAGGTTCCTCAATGTTCCTGAAGAAAAAGCAGAGAAAACAGAGAATCTTATATATAAATTATTAAAAGAAAAAATGGGTTTCATTGATGCTCATAAGACAATTAAAATCGAGCTTGCACATAGGTTAGGGCAACAAAGAGAATGTTCTAATGCAAAACCTCGACCTATTATTGTTATTTTTGCAACCACACAAGACAGGGATGTAGTCTTGAAAAAATGCTATAAACTTAAAGGAACAGGAATTACAGTTTCCACTGACAGTTTAACTCATGATGGAAAGGAGAGAAAAGACAAAACAATGACTTCCTCACAAACATATGAAAGCATGGATATAAAGGTCTCAGGAAAGGATAAAGTAGTAGAGAGTGATGACTGGGACTCAATGGACAGTGATAAAGAGTTAGATGAATTAAGTAGAAACAAATATGCAATGGTGATTTCAAAGCCTGTTCACAAAAGTAAATCAGAGAAGAGACGTTCCCATGACCATAGCAGGTCAGGAGATGAGGCAGGCTACTCAGGGTCTGTTCACTATGCTGATGACTCCTATTATGATCCAGACAAGCATGCAAAGGCTTACTACTCTGACTTGACCCCTGGCTGGCTTTCCCAGAGTGACTATTCTACTCCAAAACTCAGCCGTTCTGAGTCTGACTGCTCAAAACTTTGTCAGTCATACTCAGAGGACTTTTCAGAGAGCCAGTACTTTACACGAGCCAATGGGTGCTCCCTGTTGTCCTCCTCAGACCAAGAACTTTGGCAGAGAAAGCAAGAGGACATGGCCTCTTCTTGGTATGCTAGTCCTAGTCACCATCCGGCCTATGAACACAATGAGGTTGAAACGACAGAAACTATTGACAGTGGGGTGAGCAATGGACTTGTCTGTATGTCTGGGGACAGAAGCCACTACAGTGGCTCTCAGCTCTCCCTGCAAGGGGACCTGTCCCCCTGGAAAGACTGGCATCACCTGGAACAAGGTGCTGACTCTGGTTTGGAAGCCTCCATAGAAGTTAGCAGCCCCTTTGACCCCTCAACTATTCCCGGTTTTCCAGAGAACATCACTAAATGCCAAGAGGTTGACTTGCAATTTGAGGGTGATGAAGAGTTCATGAATCTTGACAGAGAAGCTACCTTACCTGTAACAACCCATATCATACCTCCTATCACAGAACGGGAATCTGTCATGAAGACATCTGGTCGACAGTCAAAAGAGGGATGTAAGGTAATTACAAAAGAAAGCACGAAAGTAACACCTAAAGACACACCTAAAGGTAGTGCAAAAGTAACACATAAACAGACTAAAGTGGGCCCAAAAGATGAGAGTCCCAAAATAACACAAAAAGAAAGCCCCAAGGTGTCTGCTAAGGTTCCACCTAAAGTGGCCTCTAAACCAACCCCTAAAGAATCACTTAAAGACACTCCAAAAGTAGCAGCTAAAGACACCCCTCAGGTCCTCCCTAAGGACAGTCCTAAATTCACACCTAAAGATGTTGCAAAACCAAAAGAAGTATCTAAAGCAACACCCAAGGTAACTTCTACTGAGGCTGCTAAAGTCACCCCTAAAGTGACCCCAAAAGAAAGCCCAATAATGACTCCAAAAGAAAGTCCAAAAGAGAGTCCTAAAATTACCCCGATTGAAAGCCCTGCTTCAACCCCGAAGGAGTCCCCTAAAGAATCCCCCAAGGAATCCCCTAAAATCATTGCTAAAGAGCCCCCACAGGTTGTATCAAAAGAAGGTCCTCCACCTGCTGCTAAAGAGGTTACCAAAGAAGTTACAAAACCACCCGCAAAAGAGGTTGCAAAAGAGATGCCTAAAGTAGCATCAAAGGAGACTCCTAAAGTACCTACTAAAGAAAATGGTAAGGCTCCACCTAAAGATGTTACAAAGGTAGCCCCTAAAGAGAGTCCTAAGGTGCCCCCCAAAGACCAGAAGGTCACCCCTACTGAAACTCCTAAAGCAGAACCTAAAGTGGCCTCTAAAGTTGTTCCTAAAGAGGGATCAAAAACACTCCCTAAGGAAAAATTCCCTGAATTAGATGTCAATCACAGCTTTCATCAGAATCAGAGTAAGTCTACAACTATGTACCGCAGTCAAAGTGAAATTCGGACAGAGAAAGTTGAGGAGGTTCCCAAGTCTTGGAGCAGTAGGCTTAGCATAGATCTCAGTGAAAAATCCTTTGGTTTTGGCTTTGGTTCTACTCTGCAAAGGGCTAAGTCAGCACTGGAAGTTGTTTGGAAGTCTGGTTCTCAACCTACCCCAGCTCCTCCTGAAGAGCCTGCCAACACCTCTTCATCCTTTATGGGGCGGTTCCGCACCCTGTCCACCTCCGGTGCAAATACCCCTTGTACAACCACAGAACCAGAGATCTGCCCAGAACCGGTTCACTACAAGGCAGAGGAAGACAAAACAGAAGCAGCAGTAGAATCTGAGGAAAAGTCAGTGGACAGTGAGACCCACTATGTTGAAGTAATGGAGCAGGTACTAGCAAACCTGGAGAACATAACTAATGCTAATGAGTCAGAGGAAACAGATGAGCCCGTGCAGGAATGCGAGACTTCTCAGGACTACGATGTATCTGATGACATTGATGCCTCTCAAGACAATGATGCCTCTCAGGACCTTGAGACGTCTCAAGATTTTGAAGCCTTAGAGGACTATGAGGCAGGTAAAGAGGCACGTGTCCTGGAGTACGATTGCAGTTTGGATGAACATTATGATGAAGAATACAGTGAGGAATATGAGGGACACCTGACTGGTGATACTGCTGAGTATGAAGCAATGGTGGAGTATGTGGATGTAGAGGAACCAGATGAGACCGAGGATAACGATGTGACAGAGGAGATGGAAGAGGGTGATGAGGACTTAGAAGAGGTAGAAGACATAGTAGAGGAGGCCACAGAGGTGACAGAAAAAGTGGAGCAACAACAGGAGGATGAAAACAAAAACGTTCCAGAGGAGAAGCCCACAGAAGCCCCACCTAAGAAACGTGTTCGACCCACATTCAAGGAGGCGGCACTAAGGGCATACAGGAAACAGATGGCTGAGCTGGAGCAGCAGATCCTGGCAGGGGGTAGGACATTTTACTCCTTATTGTTTGTTACAGTGTCACTTTGTTCTCTTTCGCAGGGTTTTAAATAAAAGTAATTACTTTGTAAAACCAAACAACTGAGCTCTAAAAGACCACATCAGCACAAATGATACTGATAAAATTTCTGTAGTTGCATCAGGACCTTACAGCCATGCTAGCTACTTTGTGTAGTTGTACCTCGATTTAACTAACGTGCTATTTTCTAGCAGGCAAGTTGAAGAGTTGTAAATTGTAACTGCTGAATGATGTGAATCATAGGGAATACATTTCTTTTTTGGTGAATAGAGAGGTCATGGCAAGACTTGAAGCAGTTTTATTCCATTGTTGGATTTGTGGTGCCTGCAAGTTTGATCCACTTGAAAGTTGTCTCTTTGAATTGGTAATTGATTTAGGTGGGAAACAAATTTGAAAAGAGGCCTTTATCTGAAGATGGATGACATTGTTGTTCCCACTCACTTTGCAGTTGAATCATTGTGACACAGTACATTATATCTCTTGTGTCGGGGTGTGATATGATCGGGAGATAGGGCTGTCAAACATGCTTTTTAAAACCTTTTCTTTCATATCTTCACAACAAATAAACACCTGACATTAAACTATTTTTTGAGTGATGTTGGGGGTGGAAATCAGTTAAAGCAAGTGTAAACATGAACAAATTATTTATCATCCTACCTCATAGAATATATTTTTTTCTTTTTAATCATAATTTTGTCTTTTGAATTAAAGTGTATCTTGGTAAGTTTAAGCTTATTTAAAAAGGGAGCATCTTAAATCAGCAAAAAACATATAGCTGATTCATTGAAGGAATAGTCTTTCAACCAGTATGAAAAGGAGACCAGGGAATTTCCACTGTTACTTAAAATGAAAAAGCTCTTGACCTACATTTTAACTTCAACTGTGGTAGTCACGGTAAGGTAGGAGCTGCAGTTCAGGGAATACAGGCAATACCTGAAGAATAGGAGCCTGTGTGATTGATGTGTTCTCACAAGTTTCAGTGGCCCTAAACACAAACACTGTGGAGATGATAGAAGTCCTACTGCTATTTGTTTAAGTGCTGTGTGTAGCTTTTAGTCACGTGGGAAATGTGCACCGGCATTTTTAGTTTCTGGCTTGTTTTTGTTATTCTAATTTACACACACCTGGGGCTATGTAGCCACTGATCCGATAGTGGAAAGTTTAGATACATTAGTCAGCTACAACTCACCACGCAATCAAATAACAGACTTTCATCAGGGCTGCTTTCCACATGTGGAGAATATTAAATAACACTCAGCTGAATATCTGTAGTAAGTGTTCCAGCATAGTCTACTCACACTCATTTTATATATCTACACTTATCTACACTTGTATTTCATCTGATCGAGCAGCCGTATAGTGTAAATCCGAAATAGTAATAGCATTTACATGAATATAGTCAAAATATTATATGTTTTAATGTGTTTGTCATGTCTGATGTCTTTTTTTAGGTCTATTTTGACACTAAATTGTGAAAAAATCACTCACAGTTTGGTTGTTTAAGAATTTAGTTGTTATGTAATTATACTATGAGGTCTAGTTTTTAGTAGATGAACACTTTTCAGTGACTTTTAGTGTGGTTTGTTTTCTTACATACATGTTTTTTAATACCCAATTCAATGCTAAATCAACCAACAAGCCTTATCTCTTCATATCACATCATAGACTGTTCTACTTTTTTGTTGGATTTCTTATATGAGATACGTGTTAATGATGACTGGATTTTTAAGTGCTTGAAAAAAAAATGTAGGTGAAATGCATCCAGATTATGTGAACTGAGAATACAGAGAGTCAGTCCGCTCTGGTAGCACTACACTTATGCATTCAATTAAGATGTCAAACGTCAAATCACGACTACTCCAGCAGACACTGTATGTTAATAGCTTTATATTGGAGTAAAGTAACACAGCGGCGCAGTTTTTAAGGTATTTAAAATGTATAAAATGTGTTCTTCATATTCTGTTGCTGAGCATAAAAATAAGTGTCTTTGACTACCTAGAAAAGCGCTATATAATAATAATAATAATAATAATAATACATCAGTTTTATCTCTCTGTACAGCACTTTGATTGAAAATGCTTTAGAAATAAATGTATTATTATTATTATTATTATTATTATTATTAGTATTATTATGTGTTTATACTTGATACCAAAATTCTGATAAAATGTACCTATAAATGATGTCATACTGTAGCGTTTTAAAAGCAGTCAAAACATTTCAGTCAAACAAATACAAACCTGGGCTGTTATAAGCTTAATCATTGTTTTGCTTGACTGTAAGGCAGGAGGAGTGAAGGTTCAATTTGACTGACTAACTCATTCAGTGACTCACTGGCTCCTCACAGAATTGTACAAGTGTAAGGTTGTTAGACTTCAGGCATATGGAAATGTGCAACCAACAGCCTCTCACTATCCAATGGCTTTTGGCTCTTTTTTTTTTTTGCTCCTTTAAATAGCAGCTGTTTTCTGTAGCACACATCTGTATTGTTGCATCTGTGGACATCAGTGTTCAATTAGTTTTAGACAGCTATCATTTGTTTATTCATTTATCCATAAATGCAAAACATCCCTGACTTTACAGATCACAATTATTGCAGCTGGGTATCCACCACTCATTTATAATAATGCATTTGTTTGAAAGTTTAATATATATGTATAAGTTCCACACACCCTTGAAGACTTCATGGTAATCTGACAAGTCTGAATGTTGTATCACTCTTGCTTTTTTGATAATTTCTTTTTCCCTGTTCTAATAAAGAAGATGTAGATTTTTCTTCAAAGTTCTTGTACAGTACAGCAGAACTGGAGTCAAATTATAAAATTACATAATACCATAAAGTTCCTAGTGACTGAAAGTATGTGACTCTTTAGTGACACTGGAGGCAATGGTTTGTGATTAATTTTGCTGTATGTGGAAGTGCACACATGCCTTCGTATGCTTCTCCCTCATTAACTTTATGCCTTCGTATGTTGCAGCTGATGTGTGCTCATCATGGTTGTGCTCTGAAGCGTGCTGGCTGGTCTGTGTGAGAGCTGTGAAGGGTGTTTCAGCAGTGCTGCCACTCCTGCCAGGCCTGTCTTTAACTGGCTACAGCAGCGTCTGTATTCAGATGCTAATTCACACTCCCAAGGGCATTTTGTAACCAGGTCAGCCTTGCTTGGAATATTTATAGAGGTCTGCTGCTAGTGAAGTTTGCTGCTTGCTCCTGGGGGAGCAAAGGAGGTAGACCCTCTTTATGATTAGTGCACCATTTCTTAAGAAAGTGTGGCCATGAAAAATGCAGATGCAGGGAATGAAGAGACTATTGTTGTTTTAGGCGATGCGAACCAATTCACAACTCTGACTGAGTTAGTATCACAGTTTTATCTGACTATGTGTACAGGGAAAGCCTTTTCTCCACAGTTCAGGCTCATGGCTTGGGGATGCTGCAATTGTTTGCGATATATTACCTCTAGCATTTTCATTATCTACATGCACATACTTTTGACTTCTTTCCAGTTAATTTGGCCAACCCCAGATTAATGTCATAATAACTCTGATAAACACAACGGCAGTGCCTTTAGTATATCTAGTCATCAGTTTCAAACACAAGACAAGTGTATGACTTTTATTTCAGAGCTGATAATCTATCTGATACTCCCAGTTCTTGCCTACAGCGATGATTTTTTTTTTTTTGCACTGATATTGAACTTGAGAGACATCAGCCAGCTATAGACACAAATGTTTAGTCATAGCTGAAAAAATTGGAGCCCAGGGGAGCAATGAATGCTATAAATGACACACACTTTAATAGATGTGTCTATAATAGAACATGTGGTGATCATGTGGTTTTGTTTGAGTCATCAGGGAGCACAACATGCAGCCAGCACATTCAGATCTGACTCTGAGCTCCCACATTTCATTAAAGCTAATTTTTGAGGGATCCTATATTTCACTACAATAAATCTTTTTTATTAACAGTCTTTTCGTTATCTTGGATGATATGAACGTTTCTGTTTTACCTCCATCTATTGAAGACAACATGTGGACCAAAATGTTACCCACAGGTCTGTTTTATTGGGGAAAATGAAAACAAAAAGACGACAAACACAAAGATATTGCTGTAACACTAACACCAGCTACACAAGTGATATGAACTAGTCTAGTACCTAAAAAAGATGGCTGACTGATATTAACCCTAAATGATTACAAAGAAATTAGGTTAAATGATAGTTTTCAGTGTTACTTCATCAATATTGAAATGCTAATCTATTTTCAGAGTAGGTTGTACATTGATCATCTGTCCATTTTCTGGACCTCTTAGTCCTTGACAGGGTCTCAGGGGTGCCGAAGCCTATCCCAACTACCACTGGGCAAAACCTGGACATGTCACCAGTTCATTTCAAGGCTGACATATACAGATGAGAGCATTTTTTCCTTTTCCTTTTTTTTTTGTTTTTGTTAGTTTTTTTTGTTTGTTTTTGGTAAGACATAGGCTACATATGTTCTGGTTAACTTTGGTTTACCCCCCTGTATTTACATGAAATGGATCAGTCCTGAGCCCAGTCCAGGTGCAAATTGTTAGCGTTGAGCTTAAACTGAAATGAATTTGAGAAAACCAAAGAGAAGGAAAGCCCTGGGCCATTTACTCTCAGTTGGAATCATTTCATTATAACACCAAATAATGGAGTAGCTGATAGATGAAGCTTCATTCATATAAAACCAAGTCATGATCAGAAAACAGCAAAGGTAAACCAACAATCCTAATCACCGCATCCTAATGCAACCTATATTTTTGCTCTTCTTTGTCTTGTTCAGTGAGTTGTAGCAGTTGAGAAATAAGACTTGTCCTGTTGGATCTGCTTAGCGTTAGCTTAGCGCTGCAAAGTTAGTCTCATAGGTCTGTAGTTTAGTGAAAACATTCATGGCATACGCTGGTTCTGGACTGTGAGCTTGTTTAACATATGTGCTTGTTGTTTGGATTGTGTTCTGCTGTCCAAACATTTGGATTTATTGAACCTTTAGCTGATGTTCTAGTTGCATGGCTGTATAGCATGTGTGAACTGCTACAAGCATCACATACCATTACCTTGGCAACATAGACAGAAGTGTGGCTGCTCTCCTATACAGGATAGAACCAGGCTCAATAGCTAAGAAAGGTGAGTGCAGTCGGTGAATGGTAGAGATTAACCTTCACTTACTTTGCTCTTCTTTTGGCTTACGTTTGATCAAGGCAGCCCAACTTTTATCAGGCTATTCACACTGCATCAGCTGTTGAGGACCCGTCTGTTACTAGATCTAACAGATACAGCTTCATGCTCAGCTGCCCTGCCCTGCCCTCCCCGTCCCCCATCCCCCCAACAATTAACCAGCACTGCTCCCACATGAGGGGGAAGCTGAACAGAAATGATCTTTGGGAATATCTTTTATTACTGTTATGAAAGAGTAAAAAATATGATTAAATAATTTGCAGTGACTTTAGAATTCAAATGCTGCAATTATTCCTCCATTTATCAAGGGTAAATATTTATTTGAAGATATTAATTGGTGCTCGTAGAATTTTCCATTCATGATTTGCTCTGTTAAAGATGGCCTTCATTGAATTTCCTGTAGAGGGTGTCACTCTTCCATCAATTAGTGAATTTCACTCCATCCCTAATCTTGCATGTATGTCAGCACGGTAGAGTGTTTGGGCCAAACATAGTGTCCTTGTGTCCTGTAAAGTAGTGGATGAGCATTTCAGAACAGTGCATTAAAGTGGTTAACTGACTTTACAACAGGCAGGTTAGCAGTAAATGCATTTCAGAAAGTTGGCCTCCCATTTTACCAACTGTCTGGTATGGGGACCCATGATTTATCTGTGCTTTCAGTGTCGTGACTGGGAATTGTTAGTTCTGTGGAGTACCTGGGGTTGTTTAGTCTCTACTATATGATGAACATATCTTGAGGTAACAACAAGAAGTTTATTTATTTATTTTTGCTGGAAATGACTCTTTTCTTCATGTTTAAAGCCAGAGGGTGTGAGGCTGCATGGCAGAAACTGCTCAGGAATAATGTGTGCACCACTGGCTTCCTTTGAGTCAAGATGCCATGTTTTCTATTATTTAAGGTTATTTAACTCAGAATAAAGTGTGGAGTTGTTGTAGGGTTTGAACATTGAACTTAAAATACAGGATAGAAGTTAAGTTGCTGTCATGTACCTGGGTCTTCTTAATGATCTTGTTTTGCTCTCTGTTCCAGGCTCACAGTCTTAAAAACACTCCACAGTAGTCACGATGCGCTACTTATTGTATTGAAAGCTGAAGAAAAAAAACATTGAGTGAGCTAATTTGTCACATTCAAGTGGCCAGCATCATTTCACGTCGGTAGATTGTCTATTAGGCCATTTTAAAATATGCGTTGAAGAGGCTTGTGTACTTCATCTGGCAGTGATTTGATCTGTTCATGTAAAAGTGCACGTACAGTAACACTGGTGAGCCTCTGTTGTTGAAGTGTTTGTCTGAATTTGTCATCTTATAAATGTATATTCCTATATATGTTAAAGCTGAGGTCAGTCCTGAGTATACTAAGAGCCTTGTGCAGGATTTTCTGCTCTGCTGAGCTCTGATCTATGTTCGGTGCGACCATGTGTGTCCTTACTGAAATCCAGGATTTACTGCTGCTGTTGCTACCTCAACACTTTCTTCACGATACACACTCAATTATAGTTTTGTTCCACAGGTTTAAGGCAACTGTGAAATGAGGTTTATATCAGCAGCCTATAGCCTATCTTTGTAGTCGGTCTTTATCTAGCGCGGCTGCAGACTTGCTGGTACAGGAGACGACTCTATCTCACACGGCGGTGCTGAAAGTAGCTTAGCTGATCGCTGTCCATGGTACCTACTGCAGCTTAACTCCTCTTTAAGTGCAGTGTGTCTGTCTGTCTGTCTGTCTGTACTTTCTAATGACACCTCACACAGTGACGAAATTGTCACAGCTGCACAAGAATCCCCCCCCCCAAAATATGCCAATTATATATGCCAAGCTTAATTGTTCTTATGTTGACAAGCATTCCGTTGTAACATTTTGAATTCATGCCCCTGTGAGATTATTAAGAGAAGTGGTGTGTTTCTGAAAATAACTAGGGAATGAACACTAATGGCACCATAAAAGCACTGTAGGTAAAAGCATCCTCTAGATGATATGTCTGCAATCCATTGACAGGTTAAGAGTTTTTGTAATTAATTAATGTTTTTGTGCAATGATGTAGTCAAAGTGCAAGCTCCTGAGTAAACAAACCGGATCTGAATGGAAACGAGCAGAATTAAGGATAGATGTCATCTCGAACGCAGCAGTATGCCATACAGTGCATTTTCAGCGATGCAGTAACTGCATGTCAACAACAAGGAGTGTGTTGTGTCATTTTAATCACAGCAGCAATTTGATCTTTCTCTGGCGAACAGCTGTTTTCTGTTTGTAGCAAATTAGATCATGATTATGCTGCCATTCATCACCCATGGATCAATAGCACAGTAATCACACCTCTGCAGTCTTGCTTATTTAGAGGGCTTGCCCTCTTACAGTCTCTAAAATGGCAATATGATACCAGCCGCTTATGCTTACTTAATGTCCCGTGTCTCCATAGCTTTGAGTGTTAAGTCAGGTAATGTTATTGATTAAAGACAACAGCTTTTAATATGTGCTTTATTGATTTGAATTATTTTACATGTACAGTGAGCAGAGGTTATCTTTAAAGCTCAGCCTTTAGCTGTTTTCTTACATAACAGGGATTTGTATTGGTTTTACTGTGTTAGGTGGTCTTTTGTTCCCCCTCAGGCACATGGTGACTCTGTCTCCATTCCTGCATAAGTTGTTAGCAAAACAAAGTTGTGTCATCAGGCAGTAATAGTAGATTAGCTTTCTCAGTAAGTGTGTGTATGTTCCACTGGGCTGCTCTTGTCTAACTGTCCATGTTCTTGTCATCTTCTCCTTTCAGACAGCAGTGCTTTGGATTCACAGGTTTCAAGTTATTGTTTGTCATGGATCTTGTGATTTCCTTGCATGTGCATGTGTTTGTATATTTGTTGGCTGTGTCTTGTCTTGTTGGTGGTTTGATGGTGTGTTTGTTTCTCTTGAGGTAGATATGAAATAATACATGAACCTGAGTCTATCTGTGAGTGTTTCTTTTTAAATTGAAGTGTGGTCTGCAGGAATGAAATCTCAGTTCAGGCAGTAGCGAATACTGCATGTGCCTGTGAGCCATCGTATTGACACCATGTTGCTGTTTATCTTTTTATTTTTTAATTTTTGATAGAAAATAATTTGTGTTTCAGATCAGACTTTTTGGTCAGTGAGGAGGAGGGTTATACAATAGTCAAATCTGGCCTGAAGCACCAAGAGCGGCAAAACTCCTAGAGTTGAGCCCACAAATTACACTGATGTGTAATAATTTGGTTTGTGCCCACGGTGCTGCCCTCCCTTCTCCCTGGTGCTTTACTTTTCCTCTATCATTCATCTTATCCTGAGCCGACTTCAAATTTACTGTATATTCCCCACTGTATTGTGGTGTACTCTACATCCCTTTTGTTTTAATTTTGCTGCGGTGTGCTTTGTGTTTAGTTGTGTGCCGTTTGCTTGTACTTCCTGTCTTTCATTGTGTGTTTCTTCTCTCTGAAGCCTCGCAGTATTCTGGATCCCAAACTGCTCGGCTTGCAGTCTGGAGGGTAAGTTGTGGCTCACTTCCTGATCAGATCAGTTCACATTCATACTAATCTGCTGCTATGGCTTTTTTTGTTTTGTTTGTTTTTTTCGTACCCCCATACTGATGAAAAGGTAGCACCAATGTTAAAGGCACACTGATTCTTTGGCATGCAGCCATTATTACTGTGTTATGCTCTCCGTTTTGTGACACCCACACAGAGAACATTGATATTCAAGATGCCTGATGGCTTCACAACATCTGCAGTACAAGTTAATCTCTATGAATTTCATGTCTGATTGATTTCCTTTTAGATTTCTGTATGAATATTTCATTACAAAAATCACTGTGAGAGAAAGATGCCGCTAATTGCTGTCATTTCATGTCACGGGGGAAAAAATGAAGAACAATCACATTTAGCCTCCGTTATCCCAGCTCATGGCGTAATTATGCAGTCGTCCACAGCATACATTGTTTTAAAAGCAGCAAGAGCAAGGGGCACAAGGGTAAGGCAAGGGCCTGCACAGCTTGTCACGTTGTGTATCTTTGGGGTCACACCACTGATGTCGCTGAGAGGGTTGACAGCAAAGCTTGAGGAGCTTTATCTGTGTGGAGGCATTGGGGCATCGATGTCATGTTGAGGTCATTAGAGAGGGTTTGAGTGACAGTTGAGGTGATGCCACTGAGAGCCTCATGGGAAAGAAGCAAGACTAGTGGGGAAGCAGTGTAGTCTGCACAAGGGAGTCAGGGGATGAAGACAGCAAGGGAACTTTATGATGTCAGAGAGAGAAGCCCAGAAAAACTCACTTTAATGTTTCCAGTTCTGCTACACAAGTATAGGTGAATTCAATGTTGGGCGATATACTACATGTTCATATTGTATGATTTTTTTTTTTTCTTCATTTATAGCCGTTAAATAGCATAGCTGAAACCACAGTTGTAACACTTCTGTGGGTAGCAAATTATGTGACATTGTTTGGTGTGAGATGCTCCTCAGAGTACTGTAAAGTGTATTGAGTGGGGACCCTTGTGCTTACTGTTCTCACCAACAGTTCAAACTTTATGGCACAGTAATTAAAAATAAAGCTAACTTGTTCTATTTGCAACATTACAACGTAACGATCCAACAATGACCGCTTATCATCCTGCAACAGGAAGTCAAAATTTTGGTAGAAGTGAAAGTCTTGGCATTGCAGTTCCTAAAATAAGTATTTCTTACATTCTTGCATACTGATTAATTCCTATATTGCATCATTTTGTGGATCCAAGCACATATAGTAAAGCAATGATTAAAAAAAAAAAAAAAAAGTTTTATATGATATACTGAAAAAAAAGCCAAAGAAAATAAAAGTTAAGTCCAGCAGTAGGAAAATTCTCACTGCAGCATGACTGTACTATAAAATTATAACAGTATTTATTATTCATAGCTTGTGTTAGATAGTTTTGTGTATGAGGTATGTGTTAGTAATAGGAGTTGTTGGTGGAATACCTTGTAAAAGCATGAGATAACACAGAAGAAGAAGGAGAAGGAGAATCTGTGGGAACAGCAGAGGGTAAGAGGGATTACGAGGAGCTCCAGTGTAGGTGGTCGGCACCGTGGTAGGGGGGGAGGGAGTGAGACCAGTGGAGGTAGGAGGCATGATCCATGGTGTTTTCCGGCTGTGTAAATCAAAGCCCCCCTTCAACGTAGTAATGTCTCCCCCAGCATGGCATTATTATGATATTAATACACTTTAAATCTGTCTGCTTCTTCAGGGCTGGCAGTATTCTTTATGGTATTGACAGCATGCCAGATTTACGCCGCAAGAGGACAGTGCCTCTTGTCCGAGACCTGGTGAGTCATCTGCCTCAACAAGGTTATTTGTGATTTATGTCGATTCTACCTGAGCGACCCCACATTACACTACTCTGGTGGTGTCCCGTTCTGTGTGAGTGTGGACTCCTCATAGAGAATAGTCAGAAGAGTTTGACTGGCATCTGGATCAAATCTGACAGCACTGTTTCAATGCACCGTCAGTTTCCCACCATTCACCATTGGAAATAAATATGTAATTAAATAAACTTCATGTGATAATAAGGAGACATATTTGATATATGATGTGTAATGACGGTCTAACAGATGCTGTAAATTAGCAGCTGTAAGTGAAGCAATGGTCGGGAAAATAAAAAATAAAAATTTTATTCAAGATAAAACAAGCCAGTATAGCGTTGATTGGTAATAAAAGCATCTACTTAAAACTTTGGCTGTTTATTGTAGAGGGCTGCTTTGTGGGAATGTTAAATGTAACCTTAGCTATAACTCCATAGCTTGATTAATTAGCCTAGAGAGGGTGTTTAAGACACTGCATCACAGTGATGCTCCACCATTTGTTTTTATTGCAGCATAATGTGTCATAACATATCCCACAGAGAGGCCTGTTACAGTGCAGTCCACTTTTGCACTGTGCCACATGGATAGTCTTTCTGAAAGACAACAGGCTGTCATGATGCCAATAATAGTCATGTCTGTTTATAACTGTTTATCCATTATGTTTTACACTGTATGTGTCTGTCTTGTATGTGTCTTGTTTGTTTCTCATCTTCACGTATTTTAGCCTGAAAGTTAGCCGAATTATCACAACTCTTAAAGCAAGTTTCTTAAAAACAACCTGTTTAATGCTCTTAAAACCTTTTTACTCATTCAAGAATTACAGTTTCTTAGAAAATAATTCAAAATGCATTTTATGCAAATAATACTGTAGCTTGATGTCATACACATAGATACTAATGAATGTTTATATCACAGTGAACAACATGAGTTGATGCTGTATTTGTCCATATCTCTCATGAAATTAATAACCAACAATGTCTTGGTAAGTATGGGTTGTTGTTTTTTTATTTATTTATTTATTTATTATTTTTTGGATTTTGCGTGTATATTTGCCATTCCTACATGGACCCATAACAGCTATGGGTAATATTTTTCAGTGAGTTGTCAGATTTCAGCCTTGCTGATGCTTTGACTTTTTTTCTTCTTGCTGCTCGGCAGGTGTCGAAAATTTTATTTAATTGAAATGTTGACAACTCAACCCAAAAATATATCTGAAGACTTCATTGACTTCTGATTTAACGGTGTGAGGCTTTTAAATCATGTAAAAGTGACACTGGCAAGCCTTTTACACATGGGATGAAGTCAGTAGTCAGCAAACTAATTGGTCCCCTTTCATGCCTCTCCTTTGTCAATATCCCCCATTTGCTGTGTGATTGCTTCAGGGCAGCAGCAGCGTTTGATTGGAGTGGACAGCAGGGTTTACCCATATTATGACAGAATGCACAAAATAAAAAACCAACAAAACAAAAACAAACAAAAAAAAAATACCTTTAAAGATCAATTCACAATGCATTGAACCATGCAATATGTCGTTGTTGTATAGATAACATCCAAACACAGGGTCATATTGTATTGCCCGCAGCAACCTCAGCAGTGCTGGTGCATGTTGATAAACTTACATCAACACATACAGTTCATGTAGAGGTCACGTTCCCTCCTACATTCTCCATGGCTTCCATGGATCTTTACCATAGCTGGGCTGTACAGACAAGTGGGTGTTGGTAAAGACTGATCCAATATTGTCAGCTGTCCATGTCTGCATTCCTCTTACATAACTACCTCTAGTATGGGATCAATGTTTAGAAATCTTTGGTCACCCACACTCGATGGATATCTATATAATAGCTAATTTATGTATGTGTGTGTATCTTTGTGTGTGTACATTACATGTTGGTGTTGGTGTGCGGGTGTACTCTTTATGTTTGAGTTTGTGAATGTCTGAGTAACGTGTGTGCGTTACCTGTGCGTGCGTGTGTGTGTGTGTGTGTGGGTCGGTGTTGTGTACTACAGCTGGCTTCACCCATACGTGTGTGTGTGCGCGTGTTTGTGTGTGTGTGTGTCCCGTGCTGGTCGGTTTGTGTCAAACTAATGTGCAGAGCAGACAGCAGAAAATATGATCAAAGCTCCATCCAACAGAGGACTGAATAAAAATGCCAAGCATGACTGCAATTGAGTAACTTCCAATGCATGAGCGGATAAAGAATCATGCAACAGCTGTATAATCTCTCTTGATGAATAGTTTTTTCTCTAGAGCTCTGCGCCTCAACCCGCAGTCCTGCATGGCAGTTGAGCACCTATGCGCTCAATATGGTTAAACACAACTCCTCTGCTGTTTGTGCTCTCTGCTTTTTGACTACAGCCCCTCCTCTAATTCACTGTTGTATTTCTTTATTTCTCTTTTCATCTTGTCCTGGAAATGACAGGCTTTGGTAAGTCCATTTAAAGTCTACACTACTTCACAAGTTAACACAAAAGGTGGCAATAATATGTATTGGTTTGTTAATATGTATATTAATTTCATAGTGTTGAATCTGTGGATGTATTATGAATTTGCCTCCAGTCAGTGATGACTTTTTTTTTTTTTTTTTACAAAAGCCATGTATTGTCACTGTCTGCATTAGTCTACGTACATGGACATCTCTGCTATGACATAACTCAGTTAACATACTGAATATTGGATTTATTAACTAAACCTTCAGGCACAGCAGTTGATCCTTTTTCTATTTTATTTTATTTTTTTAATTTTTGTTTTATATTTTTCCCCATGTTTTGTATTATGTTTGAGTCTGAAATAAACTAAATTAATAATCATTTTTAGTGATTTAACAGGAAATTTGTACATTAATTCACATTGGCTACATTTTCATGGTGTTTTTTAATTCGAAATTATTTATTCTGAATAAAATAATTCAGAATTAAAGCAATTTCCTATGTGTTTTCATGGAAATGTTAATGTTGAATAAAGGTTTCCATGGGAAACATGTTTATTCTGCTTTAGTTAATTCCGCTTTAAGAGCTGGGGGTACAGAGCGTTCTGATTGGACAGAACGCCGATGTGACGTCTTGATGTTTACCTGAAGAAAACAATTGCGTCCAGTTCCAATTTCTTTTTGTTTCAACTAGTAACATGGAAGACCAGATACTACGTGTGATTTTTGCATTTATTTTTGTAATAATTAT
>JAPTYQ010000018.1:19860209-19874734 GCA_029814465.1 Ostorhinchus cyanosoma | reverse complement strand
ATGACGCCAACTGTAAGAATGCCAACGCGAAATGACGTGTAGCGCCACCTAGTGTCTCGGAGTCAAACGTACCTCACTCAATAATTCGATTCTCTCGCCGTGCATGTACACTCAGATTTCTCATAAACTCCAGTTAAATCCTTAGCTCGGTTATTGACAATAGCTCGATTTAGATGTGCATGTAAACGCACTGATTGTTTTGTGATTTAACTGCAGAATTTTAATCTAATATTCATGTTAGTGTTTTCGACTGTGTACAATCGTAAAATCCGAAGTGTTTTATTTTGTTATCTTAGAAAAAATGTTCATATTAGTTATTTACATCTATAGTAGGACTGTGTTTGTACTGTTACTTCAAATATACTTCTTACTTTTTTCAAGTCCTAACATGTTTTATCGTCATTGATATTTGAGTACAGACCATTACTACCCCCTTAAATATACAAAAATAAAATCGAATGGACCAAACAAACACTGGCTCTAAATGAAGGCGTTTGTTTTTAGCAGCCACTATACAGGAGGGACAGGAGGTGTTGAGGTGATTGTGATCCAGAGTGTCACCGGTAGATGTCACTGATCCTTTTAAATAAAACTCTTCATCTGTGTCTGTTTCTTTTTTCTTTTTTTTTTACCTGGATTTCTGCCAACCCTGTCTCCTCCGTTCTCTGTCCCACAACAGTTCCAGCAGACCTCAGAGCACGCCCTGTTTTCCTGTTCAGTTGTGGATGTGTTCACTCAGCTGAACCAGAGCTTTGAGATTATCAAGAAGCTGGAGTGTCCGAACCCCCAAGCTTTGGCTCACTTCATGTGCCGCTTTGCTAAGGTCAGATTCTTTAGTTCGGAGTCATTCAGAGTTTACCACTGAACTCACATCAACTTTGTGCATTTATTCTGTTACCATCACTTTCTTATTAGATCATGTCTCTTCAAAGTTAGTTTTAGCGAGTCAGTAATGGAACAGCAAACTGAAAATGTAAAATGTCTCTCTCTCTCTCTCTCTCTCTTTCTCTCTCTCTCTCTGCAGACTATCAACAAAGTTCTTCTGCAATATGCTGCAATCGTATCCAAGGACTTTCACTTGTATTTAAGTAAAGAGAACGTGGTAAGTGCCCACACAGTGTCTGCAAACGCTAAAAGCAATGGTTATTTTTTTATGCAGAGATTCAAATATGGTAAGTCTGACGATGCTGTTTCTATGATGGCTGTTGGCATGGAAACCATGTGGAAAATAGCAGCTCTATACTGAGCTCTGCCTCGTCTTCTGTGATGCACTTAACAACGTGTCTCTATTAACCAGGATGCAATTATTCATCACGCAGCCATAGCTGATGGGGAAGTCATTGGTATTTTCTGGGCTCTCTGTCCATTGTTTAATGTGACGGATGACTAAACACAGAGTCTTCGGAGTGGCCTAATTATCCACACGGGTCTCTCAAGTAGAAGCAAAACATAAAGAGGGCACTAGCGAAGAAGGCAGATGTTTCTTCCCAATGTTGACAGGCTCATTACAACTGTCCGAGAGAAAACATGAAACGTCTTACCTAGAGTCGGAAGTGGGAAGACAGCTGATTGAAAAAAGGAATCGCAGCAGATGTCGTTTTTTAACACTGACAGGATTCCATCAAATTGAACATAAATGGAGTTAAATTTCCTCCTCTGTCTCACACACATTAAAATTCATTTGTATAAAGTGTTTGTTTCCAAAACTATTCCACATAAGGCAGAAAAAGAAGTATATTATTGTGTTATTAATATCATATTTGCAGACTTTCAGTGTATTCTGTATATCATCTGCCTGAGGAGATAAGGCTTGTGGAATTTTTTAAATCACTTCTTAAAACGCACTTTTACAGGATAGACTGACTTTTATGTGACGTTGTCTCTTTTAACCTTTTTAATTCAAATTTTAAATGTTTTAATGTTTGCATTTTAATTGGACCCTCTTTCGGTTGACTTACACGATGCTGTTTGATCCATTCCTTTAATTTTGCATGGATCTGTCACCGTCGTGTTCTGTTCTTTCTGCCCTTTTTACCATGACGTGTTGCTTGTTCTTATCTCTTTTACTGTGTTGTGTTGTTTTCTGTTTCATTCTGCTGTTGTGCCCTTCTGCTTGACTGTCACAGCACTAAGTTTTTAAAGGTGCTATATAAATAAAGTTGTTGTTTTTTTTTTTTAACACTATTATTTCATTCCCATTGCTTCGTTTACTACTTCCATTTTTTATTACATGCAATATACTGCATGTATATTATGTATACGTATTTATTTACTTTTTCAGAGTGAATTGTATTAAAAATTGACATCATTCTTCTACATAGACATAATTACTACACTGAATATTATTATATCCATGGCGTGTTTGAGTGGATGATTTATTATTTGTTTTTTCGCCCCCTTTTTCAACGTATTAATATGTAGCTGGGAGAATTCTCTTTTGTTTTTATTCAGATTGTGAATATCTAATCACTTCTATACAAATATGCTCATAAATCTACTGTGGAGAGAAGCCATTATGCGTTGCCACAGAGACGCTGTTGGCTGCATCGTGGATTGAAACACACCAATCATCCTTTTTTTCCTGTGGGGCAAAGAATTATCATCTCAGTGCTATCCTTTACCGCCATCATAATTTTGGGATGTTATATTTTTGTCAGTTTTTTTGGGCAGATAATGTGCATAATGTCTGACGGATGGAAAACTTTGAAGAATTACTCCCAGTCTCCATAAAAAGCTCTGTGATTAATGTCCGCCATCTGTTAAACTTGTTGTGGAGCTGGAAATCGATAATGCTTGACATATTCAGTGCAGACATTTCTCTCCCTGTTGTTTAAAGTATTGCCGCTGACTGTCGACATGCACAAACCTTGCATGTTTGTATAGATAATGTGTTGGGAAATCATAACAGATGGATTTTTACTGTTGATACCCCAGTGATTTTTTCTGATGTTTTACACTGTTTTCAATTACATGGGTGCAGACTGCTACAGTACAACACCCGTAGTTATAGGAACATGGAAGGATGTAAACAATACAAAAAAAATCTATTTTCAATTCTTTTGACATGTTTAATTAGACGCTTTCTTTTTTGCTGGTATTTCCTCAATAATTCTCTAATGATCTTGTACCTTTCCAGCCCTGCATTCTTCTCAACAACATTCAACAACTCCGTGTCCAACTGGAAAAGATGTTCGAGTCCATGGGAGGAAAACAGGTCTGTGTCTTCGTAGGTGTATCTGCGCCTTATGCGTCTATTTTCAGTTATGAGGAAATTCATTTTCAATTAAAAAAAACAAAACAACAAAAAAACAACACCTTTTTTAATCACCTATCTGTTACGATTATAATTTAGCATCGACCTAAACACGTCCCTCCTGCCTCCTTCAGCTGGAAGGTCAAACCACAAGGTGAGGGGCGGAACAGCATCCCAGAGGTTTAGAAGGATTCAGTGTCTTGCTCAAGGGCACTATAGCAGCCTTGACGCTGGTTAATATGGGGGTTTATAATCTTCGCATCAGCACTCTGCTACGAAATAAATGCTGTGCCATGATTATGTAAATAACACTTTGAGATGACATTTACATGAACTGAAAATGAATTGACCCCATACGCTGTAATGCTCCGTATGTCCCGTAATTATCTAATCAACTAATCTGTTATGTACTCCAGTTTGCTAATATAACCCCTACTACTGTTCCCCAATAACTCCTTTTGTACCCCATCACAATCTCCCCACCTCTAGCCTGCCTTTGTGTACTTCGTATGTGTTGCAGTAGCCTTTTTGTAAATGGAGTTAAATGGTCTGAATCTGTGTGTTGGGTCTGAAATACCTTTGAATATGTTCCCTGTCGACCCGTCAGTCTAACCTGAGAAGCAGCAGCCACGGCTTCTTTTGACTTACACGCATGTTTCTCTCCAGTATCTAATGCCTGTCTTGCCTTGCGTTTTGTCTCCTGTCGTTGTGTCTTCTGTTTTCCCCCCCGTTTCTTTTCTGTGCTCTCTCTCTCTGTCTCCAGGAGGAGGGGGTTGTGTCCTTCTGTAAGGTGTGTTCAATAGGATTCGTCAACACCCCTTCCCACCATGTACTGAATGAAAAAAGCACGCCCCCTCCCCCCCCTTTATGTCTCCTCGCCACCCCTCACGCTCCTACGCTTCTCACCCCACCCCTACCCCTCCAGCAGCATGTGCCACTGAGCATACGGAATCTGAATTACCCATCACCCCTCTGGACAGGCTGCTCAAGCTCACCATCCCCAGCGCTTTGGGGATAGTGGCTCAACCCACTCGATCCCATCTTTATTTTTAGCTTGCATTTTTTTTCAGTCTTTCACTTCTCTATCCATGGCTAATTTAGAAATATGATATTTATTAAAACTTTGTTGTTACTCTTTCTGGTTGTTTTTTTTTTTTTTTTTACAACTCAAAAAGCAGTTAGAGGCAAAGAAAAGTTGCTGGCTGTGGTTTTGATCATCTCTATCCAGTCCCCAGGCCACAGCCACAAAAACGTTTCACATAGGATTTTTCAGCTTGTGCTAAATGAGCTTTTCAGACCCTTACAAATCTCTCGAGCTGGGCCCTACGTTGACGCTACCTTGCACAGCTAGCAAATCCATACCTGGATCTCTCCCAGGTCATTACGATTGGAAGAATAATGACATGAGAATTTTTAACATTCTTTTAAAAGTGTAAATATCCACTTTTAATGGACAATCAGATATGTCTTTGAGAACCTCCTTATACGTGCAACAAGTAATTTCTCTTGTACGGTAATTATATGGCATAGGCGTATTTCAGGTGAATGTTTTCCATTAGGTTCTTGTCTGCACAGTGGCCTATTCATTAGAGAAAAGTTCACTATCAGCAATTAACTCCCAGAGAGCCAATGTAATTACAGAGAGGTTGTATCATTGCATTACCAATAACAGAGATAGCAATAATCCTTAACAGTGTCCACATTTATTGAACCATGGATTGATCTCTCTAGATTAGTATCAGGCTTTACTTTATTTGTTAATATGCTTTTCTCACTTTAGAGGCGGTGGTGTATTAAACCTTTATTTACTCTGAACAGTTCATCATTTAGGACAAACTGTGTTTTGGAATAACAACCTGTCACTGAATAGATGTTATTGAAACAGGCAAACGGGAGCAGAGCTGGCCTGCTGGTGATAGGCTGTCAGCCAGGGGAGAGTTTGGACATGGAGGATTCAGGCAGTGTCGGTCAAATAGGCTGTGCCATGGAGAAGCGCGGTGCTGCTTATCCTGCAAAAATGGAGTTTTATTAGGATAAAGTCAAGTCAGTAAATAGATAAGAATTTATTGTTGTGCCATTGGTACAAATATAGACCATTCCTTACAGCCTGAAATGAAACTATAAGTCTCAAGGTCTAATAATAGAATACCCTATACATCTGCTTATGTATCATTCATCATTCTGTTCTTGACATCTTATACCATTTCCAGGGTAATGCAAGATCTTATCCTTGACCTGACATTTCAAAAAGGAGTCTTTGATGTTTTCATTCTGCTAAACAGCCTCACTGAGCAAATCATTGAAATGCTCCGAGAAGGCTTTTAAACTCCCCCAGTACAGTGCTACTGATAAAAGACCAGTGTGTACAGTTTTTCTCTGCCTTCACTTAAAAAGATGTTATCCATTACTTAAACTGTAAAAAACAATGGCAGGCGCTATGTGGGCAATTTTTGCTCTGACAGAAAAATCCTTTACGCCGCGATCATTTCTACTCAAGTGACAGCAGTATGAACATGTGCACACGTGAACTCACACACGCAGGCACACGCCATTTATCACAAACAGATAGAGGCATGTCTACAGAATAACAATGTCTATAAAAGGTTTAGTTTACACACCCGCTTCCCAGCTGAGCCATCCACCATTAGAGTGTGTGAGATGAGCGGCTCCATGGCTAAGCTTATCGGGTCTAATGTGATGATCTGTCATGCATGTGGTGCGGTGCCTGGCCTCACACATCCATCTCAGGCACTGAGCCTCAGCTACGTGTGTTCTTCACCCACATCCAGAAAATCAATATTTGGACATTTGTACGAGGCGAATGTAGTTCATAAGCACTGACATAAACAGTGACACCATAGCATTCATGCACACGACTACCAATAGGCTGACAGATTTACACATGCAGCTTAGTATAAACATCCACTCATGCATATTCCCTGATCCCAATTCAGCCAAAAACTACAGGAAAAGTCATTTGCCAGAAAAAAAAAAGTTGCCATTGTACATTTCTGCAAACCACAAACCTAAACAAAATTAAATCAAATTGTCAAATAGTGATAAATGAACATTGGCTCTGAGAGACACATATATATAAAGAAAAGGGCATAAAATGTGTTTTGTTTTGTTTTTTTTATAGGATTCTAGGTGATTTACAGAGTACAATAGTAACATTTAATTCTGGCAGTTGCATTACAAGAAACACAAATCTGCTTTTTAAGAGAGCACACAATAATTGGATTCAGTCAGCAGGTGCAGTGACTGACAATATTCTAGACAACAGGATTTGAAGAGAGTGCGAATTCACTTTTGCTGACTTGGGAATTTTGTCTCTGAAAATGAACGGAATGAGTCAGAGATACAGGACAAGGCTTTATGTATGTATGACACTAAGCTTTATCCCTGAGACGTTACCATTGTCGAGGCTGGCTGACAGCACACTCACTCCACTGTATCTTGTAGTCGTGCACAAAAATGTTCCCATTTGAGAGACCACTAGCATTCTGCTTCTTTGCTGACACCATGTCTCATGACTCGGCAAGCAGTCATCATTGCAGCGCTCGGAGGTGAGCTGTCCATTTGTATTCAGAACGTTGCTCGGCACAGATGGCAGGCAGAACGAGTGGGAGGCCACCAGCAGAGGCAGGTTACCTCTCCTCTGTGCCTGTCTGCCCCCCCGAAACACCCCCACCACAGTTGAGGCATCCTCCAGAGATACAAAGTTCTAGTCGGTGTGGGATGCTGTATAAGCATAATGATCTAGTAACTGTCCGTCTTCCACTGACAGCTGGATGCAGAGGCAAGTGATCTACTGAAGGAGCTGCAGAATAAACTCAACACCGTCCTGGATGAGCTCAGCGGAGTGTTTGGGTCCAGGTGAGTGTGTCTGTGGGATCATTCATGCCCCTTCCCGACAAATCACAGAGGTGTGAAAAAGCTTTAGCATTTTTTTTGCATGTTTGTTACACTTAAATGTTTCAGGTCATCAAACAAATTTAAATATTTGACAAACACAAAATACAGTTTTTAATTGAAGGTGTTTTTTATTATTAAGGGGAAAAAAAATTTCAAACCTACATGGCCCTGAGTGAAAAAATGATTGCCCCCTAAACCTAATAAGTGGTTGGATCACTGTGGCATCAAGATGAGGCTGGATAGTGCTGTAAACATACGTGAAGTATTGTAACTGCAAGGCAAGTTTTGGAACCAAAAATATATGATTCTTTATGAAAATGCACCTACAAAGCTTATTTTGCTTCTACTGACCCATGTTTTGCTTTTACAAAAGGCTTTCTCCGATTACAAAACTTTTCTGTGGGTAAAAACTTTTCTGCAGTTACAAAATTTTTCTGCGGTTATAAAAAATTTCTGTGGCTACAGAACTTTTCTACGGTTACAAAACTTTTTTACAGTTACAAAACTTTTACACAGTTACAAAACTTTTCTACGGTTATAAAAATTTTCTGCGGTTACAAACATTTTCTACAGTTACAAAAATTTTCTGCGATTACAAAACTTTTCTGCGGTTACAAAACTTTCAAAACCTTCTGGCGTCTTTTTTACGTGGGGACGTGGTTAGATAAGAGGCGTGTCCAGACAGGAAGCAATGTTAGTGGTGATGGACAGACCTCGCCTCATTCACTACAATGGAGCGATTGCGAAGTACCAGCGTAATGTCTATTTCACCTTAAATAACACCACTTATTATTATCCGGCACAGTGAAATTGGTTCCGTTCTCAAAATCAGTTTTGAGATCCTTAAACGGAACCAGCTTCATTTACAGAACTCGTAACTAAGCTCTAAGCCCCGCCCCACAGCCAGGTGCAGACACAGTTCTGAGGGCCCGTTCGACTTCAGATCCAGTTCAGAGTGAGGCTCTCCATCAACTCCCAGTTCTGTTTCATGTAACTGGGACATTAAATTCTGAGCCGGCAGCACCGTGCATGTGAGTTCCAGTTACGTTCCGAACTGGTTTTGAGAAGGAAACCATGTTAACTGTGCTGGATAATAATAAGTGGTGTTATTTAGGGTGAAATAGACACATTACGCTGGTACTTTCCAATCGCTCCATTGTAGTGAATGAGGCGATGTCTGTCCATCACCACTAATATTGCTTCCTGTCTGGACCAGGGCTGGACACGCCTCTCATCTAGCCACGCCCCCACGTCAAAAAGAGGCCAGAAGGTTTTGTGACGGCAGAAAAGTTTTGTGAAAGCAATGAAAAAGAACGGTTTGTAGGAGCAAAATAAGTTTTTTTAGGTGCATTTTTAAAAAGAAATATATTTCTGGTTTACAATTTTATTTTTTATTTGTTTTGAGCAGGAGAAAAATCAAATACTTTTTGTGTACGAGAAAATAATGGCAAAACAAATACATGAATAAACAAAGATAGTCAAGACATTCTAGCATAATAAAATAAGTGAAATATGAACTGCTCAAAAAGGAGTGGGAAGAAGAAAACTTATTAAATCTCACCCCCTTCTCACAATACTTGACGTACGTTTACAGTTTCACTTCATACAGATGCCATAGACCAACCTTAGCAGCAACTACTGTAATCAAGCATTTTTGATAAATGCCAATGAGTCTTTGGAGGAATTTTGGTGGAATTTTTGCACTCCAAAGCTATTTTCAGTATTTCTTTTCAGACATACACAGCTGCTTAACATTTTATATTGAACAAAAATCTAGCGTCCTACAACAGAACCGAGCATCCAAGTGTTAAAATCTTTTTCTTCTTCTTTTTTTTCCTCCATGAATAGCTTCAAACCTGTGATCGAGGACTGTGTGAAGCAAATGAACCAGGAGCTGGTCCAGATGAAAGGTTCAGCAAAAGGAAGCAACGCTGCCATGGATGCAGAGACGGTTCTCCGGCCTCTTATGGACCTTCTGGATAAAAAGTGAGTTTATACTGACTCTGAAAACTATCCAGGATTAAACATCTGTTATCTGTCTTCCAGTTTGAGCTCTGTTTGGGCCAGATATTCACCACAAAATGAGCTGCCACTTGCATCTGTGAAACATTCTTTTTTGTTTGTTTGTTTTTTACTCTGTCTTATTCTGCAATTTGTTCTCCAGTATAAATGTCCCGGAGCCACGAGATGATTGACAGGTTTGATCTAAGAGGGTTTTGAACCGTCGATCAATTCAATGTAATTATTTTATTACTGTATGCAGGGGCGACGCTACCAATTGTGGGCCCCATGAAAGCTAAAGTTTGTGGGCCTTTTCATAAAATTCAGTATCTTGCTGATCTGTCGGGGGGGTCCATACATACCGCATGCTTTCAACGTCCAATTCCCGACTTTTCTTCCTGTCTTAAACAGTTGATCTTGCACGAACGTTTCACAGCTTCTAGCCTGTTTCCACTGGACGCTCTCCTCTGGCCACAAATTTTGGGCACCATGAATTTGTCATGTCCACCCCCCAGACTGTAGGGATATCACCTGATAGGAAAACAGGGGTTATACGCAAACAAACACTGATACAGAAACAAACAGGCAAAAATAGAACAGTAACAACAACAATAAACAGTAACAACAACAATAGAAGATTATCAGCAAATTTGAAGAACAAAATAGTCCAATATAATAAATAAAAGAATAAAAAAAGATAAACAAGTGGTGTCAGAAACAACAAACCCCGCCCCTTGCATGTATTTTGCCCATTATAAGTAAATAAGATTTTTAAAAACTAAACAAACTAAAAAATCATAAAAAATTTGAACTTTGACCTACTGTTCCCAAAATGTAATATCTATTCTGGGTCACTGGTAATCTATAAACCCAATTTGGTAAGAATTGAACCAATAGTTTTGCTGCTAAAGTGTTAACAAACAAACAAACCGAACTAAAACAATACACCTGGCCTCCCCTTCGGTGGGCGGGGTTAATGAAGAAGTAAAGAATAACATTAGTGAGTTTGAGGTTAAATTCCACAAAGGCAGGGACGGCCTGGACGTCTTTAAAACACTCTGAAAACAAGACTATTTAGACTGGACCAAATATCGCATTATTTCCATCTGACAAAACCCTTCGATGGTTTTTGGGCTTTTTTTGTAGCTGAATATGACTTATAGTGTCTTAACCCATAAAGACCCAGTGCTACTTTTATGACAGTTCCCAAGTTTATTTTTTCTCTCTATTTAACCTTTCTCAAATGATTTATCACCATTTATTATAATATTATCCTCTCTATTTTGCCTTTTTTTAAACATTTAATTTAATAATCGTGTCATTGAATCACCATGCTGAGGGTTATTATAGTAAAAACAGGGAAAACTGAAGAAAAACAGACTTTTTTTTGTAAAATATATCATTAACTGAACATAAACCAAGCATCATTATTCAAACGTCCCGAGTTATCCTACGGAGCCTCTGAACGTCATATCTGATGACCATGCAAAGATGACAAACTGTATTTTACACCAATTATTTACATGTATTAATAGGATTAATGGATCAACAGGTATTAAACATTTTAGATCAATAGATGGTTTTGGTCTTTTATGGGTTGAAATGTGAAAAATAGTGTTAGCGACTTACTTGCCTGAGTTGCATGAATGCATCTTGTATTGAGACAAGAAATGCAAAAAAAAAACAGGTCAAAAACTTCTCACATCTATTCCTGAGCAGTTGTGTTGTTCTGAGGGGCTGGTGTCACCTCAGTACCTCATAAGCAGAGAAAACACCAACTATTGAGACAGCATTTCACCAGCAGAAAGGATGCACTGCTTCTTGCAGACAGGTGAGACAGAGCCCAGACATACTGAGAAAAAACATACACTGGATCTGAAATTATGACGCTTCTAAAACCAGCCACTGGTGACTTAACAACCGGAGTTGCAGGCAGTGCCATCACCCAACTCCAGTCAAGCTCAGACAGGTCAATTCATGCCACTGCAACTTTTCCCTGCAACATTTTTTGACAGTTTTTGGATTTTTTTGTTCTGAACTGGGCCCCGCAGTTTCAAATGTTTACGTCATTTTTTTGGAAACAAAAGTATTTTGGCCCAATGGAGATGTGTCAGAGTCTGGAGTTTTTGCATTCCAATATGACAAAAAAAAAAGACAACACTGGAAAAAATTGAAATCTTACCAAGTGTATTTTTCTTATTTCTAGTCCAAATATCTCATCACACTTAAAATAATATTAAGACAATATAAAAATAAGATATAATCACCTAAAGAGTAACTTTTGAGTGAGATATAAGAATTTATTTTTAGACAGTAGATCTGGAAAGATAACAAGATCATTTTCACTTGTTCCATTGGCAGATTTTTGTGCTTTAATTAAGCAAAAAAATAAATTAATAATAATAATAATAAAGCAATAAAGCAGTGGAACAAATGAAAATGATCTTATCTTTCCAGATCTATTGTCCAAAAATAAGTTCTTATATCTCACTCAAACATGAATCTTTAGGTGATTCTGTCTTATTTTAAGTGTGATGAGATATTTGGACTAGAAATGAGAAAAATACACTTGGTATCATATAGATTTTTGCAGTCTTTTTTTTTATCTGAATGCAGAGTTACTGGTAAATACATACAGTCGGGGAAAAAATTATTAGACCACCCCTTGTTTTCTTCAGTTTCTTGTTCATTTTAATGCCTGGTACAACTAAAGGTACATTTATTTGGACAAATATAATAATAACAACAAAAATATCTCATAGAAGTTTAATTTCAGAGCTGATATCTATCCATTTAACATGTTTTCTTGATAATAAACAAAATCACTTCATCAATATCTGTCATTGTACTGACAAAAACAGTGCTTTAATTCATTCCATGTTTTCTTTTCTGTCTGTTTTAGTCACATGATACACACAGGAGTTAGTACTAGATTGCATAACCGTTGCTTTTGGTGACTTTTGATGGTGTAATAATTTTTTTCCACGACTCACGATAGATATTCTCCGATATCATAAAGGTCATCGTTAACAACTTCCTGTGTTTTTCCGAGTGTAGTTCATTTGAGGCCCTCCAACACAGCGTCACACACATAAAATGAATGGAGCAGCATAAAAATGACTGATGAAAGACGGGCATTATCTGTGAATGTTTAATGATTCAACCCAGGAGCTTTATTTACTTATGTGGCATTCTTGAAGCATAGCAATGATATGGTTCAGCCAAGCTCTGAGAATCACTCTCAGCCATTTGTCAAAGCAACATTGAGGCCAGTGGGGTATTACGGAGAATCCTCTTAATGATATGGAAATACAAAATCCTTCCTCCTGTCTCTAAGACCACGCTCGTACAATAGGGTGAGATTAAAGCATAAAGCCTTTGCATTTATTCACTGAATCGCAGGTGTTTTTCTTCCTTTAATCATATTATTTAGAAAGACCTCATCACTCGGGGTCTTCAACTTGTGTTTGCTCAGTTGGAGACACGTACCTCCGCTCAACTTTTGACCTGACCAACGCTCTTCCTGTACTTCGCAGTTTGATGTTGTTCGCCAAGATCTGCGAGAAGACTGTTCTGAAGCGAGTCCTTAAAGAGTTGTGGAAAATCGTGCTGAATACTATCGAGAGAACAATCGTTTTGCCTCCGCTGAATGACCAGAATGTAAGTCGGATCGATTACCGCCGGCCTCCCCCCCCCGGTCCGCTCCTTCTCTGCTTTCCCTCCGTGCTGTCCACCTCCCTCATCTCGTCCACCTGTTTCTCTCGCTCTCTCTCTTTTCGTCCATCTGCTCAGCTTCTCTGCTTTCCTGCCGCCTCCTAACACAGAAATTACTGTACAGGAGATTAAACCGCATGGCAGGTCATTTTTTCGTACGGTTAATCCTTCTGTAAAGGCCAGGGTCACAGTTGTTATTTTTAGAATGTGTTATTGACAATTTGTCGGCTTTGTTGTTGTTGTTGGATGTATTAGTGAAGGATATGTTAATGTAGAGAGAGTCATCATTTTTGAGTCATTTTATATTCCATTTTTTCTTAAATAATGATTTTTTATTTATTTTTTTTAATGGCATGTTTGCATTTTTTCTGATTTATCCACTAATGGTATTCATTTTGTTCTCCCAAACAGCAAGGAGCTCAGATGATCTTCAACGCTGCCAAGGATTTGGGACAACTGTCCAAACTAAAGGTCAGATTTGTTTGAGCTTTTTCATTCACTTACACCAGTCGCTTTTCCATTGACCCTCAAATATCGCAAATATAACTTATATAAAACGACAATTTCGACAAAACTCTTGTTTTTTGATTAAAAGTTTTGGTCCTGGCAAGAGGTGGTTTTTCAGAAATTTGGCAAAACTGCAATGGAAAGACCTTTTTTTGCAACTACAGTCAGGTGAATTAAAAAAAACGGATGTTGACGGACATTACAACAAGTGAAGAAGAAGAGTTTTAAAAGAAACGTGTGGGCATGTGCAGACACACCAGGAAAGCACAGCATTTTTAATTTAGTACAAGATAGAGGAGTAATGTATAAAAATAATGAATATATCTGTAAAACAACATATTTACATTTGTTGCCATGTTTATGGAATGACTTCTTGTGTCATCTCCCGATAATAAATAAATCATTGCATTTGTGATTTAATGGAAAAACGGACACGCACTTCTGTTTTTTAAACATTTAGTAAATATCGGTGAAGTTTTGCGAATATATCCAATGGAAAAGCAACTAGTGTTGATGAAATACATCAAGATATGAAGAATCAGGCTTCATCATCATATTGAAATAGGAATAAAAAACAGCACCTCAAAAATGAGCTTTTAGTTTGAAACTCTGTAGATGAACTTTTGTAGAGGACAGATGAAAGTCTGAAAACTGGGTAAACTGTCATATTTCAGAAGTAAATATAATCATTTCTGTCATGTCATTATTATCTTTTATTCACCAAATGGAACTAAAGAACACCTGTCAAATACATTCCACATGCCGTGACCTTTGACCCTTGTAATGGAATGGATTTATGGACCAGTAGCCGAGTTAAGCAGAGCTCATACGTTGTTTCTCTGAAAACATTTAATGCTTTGTGGAAGTCCACTTCTGCTGTTGTGCCCTTTGCTCTTTGAAAATACTACAGTCATCTCTCTGACAGCATTAATGATGGGATTTAGTGTCTTTAAAGCCCCCTTTCATAAAGCATTAATACTATTGGCTATGTTTACATGATGTTTTTTAATTCCAAATTATTTATTCTGAATAAAATAATTCAGAATTAAAGCAATTTCCTCTGTGTTTCCATGGAAATGCTTCAGTTAATTCCTCTTTCAGAGCTGGGGGTACAGAGCGTTCTGATTGGACAGAA
>JAPTYQ010000018.1:19689951-19701466 GCA_029814465.1 Ostorhinchus cyanosoma | reverse complement strand
TTCTTTCTTGAGTCTGTTTGCTCATGCAAAATGAAGCATGATTAATCTGATTAAAAATGTAGTCATTTGACAGCACTACTTTGAAGTAAATAATACTTTACATCTACATCATCTACTGTTACAGATTCAACTGCTGTGTAGTCTTTTACTGTATCCATTAAAAATGACTAAAGACGTTTTTAAGTGAAAACAGTACTTATTTTAGTGTCTTTTTATGAGTAACTTCTTTTGTATTTATTTATATACTTCATGTGTTTAGGGGAAATTAATCTGAGAGATCAAGAAAAAGCCCAGCTCTGTTCATATGTTTGTAATTGTATGCATTTGGTGAAACTGTATATGTAAACATTCATGCCAGTAAAGCTTATTTAACTGAAATGAATCAAACTGGCTCCTGCTGACAGAATACCCTTTTTGAAATGACACTTAAAACACACAACAGTCCTATAATTTGGTCATGGTCATCATCATTATCACCTTCATCATGCTGCAGTCCCTATTGAGCTATTTCAGAATGTGCTCACTGCTTCAGTTTCTAATGAACATTATTGCACAAGGACACCCAGCATGCAGGATTAAATAGGGCAGAAGTACTTAAAATAACATTACAAAATCTGTATTCACACTGCCGGATTGCCTACTATGAATGTATTTATTGTGTTTATTCATTCCTTATGTGTCTTATTTTATAATAATATAAAATGTAATCACAAGATAAAGATTAGAAAGAGCATGTGAGTGGTTTATAAAAGGGTAAACAACATAATCTTAACGTGTGGTGATAATGATAATGTGCTTGTGTGAGAGGAAAACAAAACATGCTCATTTTTTTTCTTGTTTACAATGCAATAATACTGGTCTACAATCTTTTAGAAATTACTCAGCAATTAAATGTGTTACATCTTAAATATTTAATAAGGTGAATTGGAAAACAAGTGGCAAAAGTCCTGATTATCTCATGTTTTCAATGTATGAGATAAAGTGTTATTACACATATACAGCCTATTAGCTTATCTACAATTAGCCAATAGATTTAGAAATCTTCCCGTAGAAAGAACGTGAAAAGAGAATGTGTTGTAAAGTGCAGACAGGGTGTTGAAGTAGATCTGGTAGAGACAAACGTTCCTTTTAGGTAAAACAATTCTCTCATTAATTTTCCACATTTTGATCCAAGACTGTATTTTGGAAACTACAGCCAACCAGCATTTTTCTTCATTAATGGCCCACTACTTTTATTTTTTTAGGCATTTTACATGTAGATCAGTGTAATTTCTATGTGCCGTTTTAACCCAGAAAAACCCAAACATCCACTGGTGTCCAAAACCATCTGCTGATGTAAAACTTTAAAAACTTATGATTAATGAGTCTGATCAAAACATGTAAATAATTGGTGTAAAATACAGTTTGTGATCTTTTCATAGTCATTAGATATATTTGGACGTTCAAAGGCTCCGTAGTGAATGTGGAAACACCGTCATCTTCTACAGCATTGATTCAGCAGTAAAACCCATGGGATTGGATCAATGACAGTGGATGGACACACTGGGTTTATGTTCAGTTTTATATCTTTGCTGAAAGAGTCACTTTATCTTCAGTTTTCTCAGTTTTTGATATAATAACCCCCAACTTTGATCCAAGCTTTTCTGAACATCTACATGATCAGTGAATTAAATATAGGAAAATACAGGATTTTCACTGAAAAAACGCAAAGTGAAAAAGACAGTATTACAATAAATCACTGAAGAAAAGTTAAATATGGAGAAATCCTCATTTGGGAACTATCATTAAACTAGCACTGGGTCTTTATGGGTTAATCCAGTCGGTTCCAGTTTTAGTTTTAGACTCAGTCCTAGTTCTAAATCTGGTTTCTGGCACTGGTCCCAAGCCTGAAAAAATGGAGAGGGTTGTGTCAGGAATGCCATCCCGTGTAAATCTGCTGCCAAAGTAACCATGCAAATCACTGCTGTGAGGCCTGCTTAGGTCCACTGGATTCCTACTAAAGCTCCAAACATGTGTGATGTCCACACAGATGTTGATAGATCACCATCCTGTCATAGTTTGCTATATGAAAAAGGAAGACATAGTGTTCACCAAACGAGTTGAACTGTTTCCTGGAGTTTGTCACAACAGTCAAACAGCGACCCCAGCTGGAGATATGGAGATCAGGCCAGTTACAGTCTATGCAGTATAATACTTATGACCCAGTCCCTACTGTCAGTGTTTATCTATAACACGAAAAAAAACCTTCCAAACACGTGACTTTATGAATTGCATTGGACTTTATATTCATTCATTCAAGCTTTTATTAAGGAGACAAAAAATTGGTATAGGATAAGATAAAATACACATAAAAGAAAAAGCATAAACCTGTATGTTGCTTATACATAAAGGCTCGATCACCAGTGAGACCACATTTTAGATGTAACCCTAACAGAACTAATCTGGGACAGACCGAGGCTTGCACGATTGAGTTTGATAATTTTATAACTCTGCACATGAATGATACTGTTAGAAAAGCAAGGAGTTTGGAGTTTAGAATCAAACACATAACACGCAAAATGAGCAGAAAATCTGTTTAGAATGTCATTTTTCCATAATAGGTTTACTGTATATAGATCCTGTACACGTATTTTTTTAATGGAACTATTGAACATTACAAACTCTCAAAGAGGATAATAGGCAGTAATACAATGAACATAAATAAAATAAAGTACAAAAAAAATGTACTTTCAAATACAATACAGTGCAAATCGTAAGGCATTGTAAATTAATGTACAGGAGCAGAGATGCAACAGCGAATATTTTTGAAGTTAAAAGAATAAATAGCGAGGAATAATAATATTCTGTCTTATTTTCATTGTAGCTTTGTTTCTTTCTAATTTACTCAGGGACTAGACAAACATTTGAAATCCGTTTGTAAATCCAGAAAAGGACTGTTTGTGTTGAGTTTGAGCTCCAGACCCAGTTGGTTGGTTGTGGTTCAGCACCTTGGACAGAGCGCACGTCCGCGGAGTAGGTTCAGCGCCATGAGCGGAACAGGCGCACGAGCTCCACCGTGATTGGGTCAACAGTTCGACGTCAAGGATTAGAGTAATCTGCCTATTGGTCTGGATCAAAGTGACAGCAGATTTAAGGCCGGTGATTGGTAGAGCGGTAGGAGAGTTAGGATTTATCCCACTGGAAAATTGTGCCGAAGGGAATATTCTAATGGTGTAATAGTTCGCCTGTAGTTATCGCCTTATTTCATACTCTCTTAAAAGCGCTTTTAAAGCCTCTATTGTACAGTGTTTACTCTAAAGAGAGAAGCGGCTGCTCTCTGAAGAAGGTAAGGAGATTATGTTTCCTGTGAAATCCGTAATTCCAGAGTGGCGCCGCAGATCTTTGGAAATACTCTTCATTTTCACATGTGTATATCTGTGGCTCATTTTCTGCAACTGAAACTGAGCTGCAATGCGCATTTCACACCAGTCTCATGTATTGCATTAGTATTTTTTATTTAATTATTTAGTTATTTATTTATTTATTTTTGGTGGAACCGGAAGGATTCACTCCTGATCCTACTCTGTGGCCACAGTAGGAGCTGACACGTTAATTCCCCTGCAGGATGTCTCCTCTCGACGGCACCGCCTCGGATGTGGTTTTAGTTTGATATAGGCTGATTTAGCAGCATTCTGATCAGATTTACTTCCACTTCTTGGATGTGCTTATGTAAATGCAAACCACAGAAGCACAGTTCAAGTGTGCATAGCCTACAACTGAAAGGGTTCTCTCTTTCACTGTATTTTTACTGATTACTTTATTTTAATTGATTGATATTTATGTTTTGTGTGTTTTTAACTTGCCTCTTTTCCATTTTTGTAAAGTACTATGAATTGCCTTGTGTATGAACTGTGCTATACAAATAAACTTTACCTTGCATTGCCTACTACAGAGTCCTTCTAAACTGCAGTGTCTTCCTATTTGGCAGGTTTAAGAGTCCCAGGGAGTAGATCCTAACAGCAAACATTTCCACATGGCCGGTCAGTAAGGACGCACAAATGTAGTGTAAAGGAAACTGCCACATCCATCTGACATGTCTAACTGGAGTCATATTATTTGTTGCAGAGCCTAACTTCCCCCCGCTGCCGGGATTCGTCCCCTTCAAGCCCTGCTTCTACCAAGACTTTGAAGAAATCCCTGAGCAGCACCGCAGTCTGTGCAAAAAAATGTACCACCTGTGGATGTGTGAGTGGCTAAAAGTAATAGATTACTGAGTAAGAGTGTCGTGGAGCAGCCAGCTCTTAAAATGACTCATGGTGCTCATTAACCTTCTGTTAGTACAGTTTGAAGGTCACTTGTTTTGTTTGTTTGTTTTTAGGGGTATTGTTTTTAGTTCGGATTGTTTATTTGTTGACATTCTAGTCGCAAAACTATTGGTTGAATTCATATCAAATTTGGTTGATATATTCCCAGTGACCTAGAATAGATGTCCCTTCATTTCGGGAACAGTCGGTTGAGGTTCAGATTTTTTATAAATTTTTCCCCATTTACTTATAATGGGCAAAATTTCAAATGTCTGTAGCAGCAAAACTATTGATTGAATTCAGTATAAATTTTGTTCATATATTGCCAGTGACCCAGAATAGAAGTCCTTACATTTTGGGAAAAATAGGTCAAAGTTTCAAATTTTATGAATTTATAAAATCTTTTTTTTTTTTTTTTCATTTTCTTTTAATGGGTGAAATTTCACATGTTTGTAGCAGTAAAACTATTGATTGACTTCAATATAAATTTGGTTTATAGATTGCCAGTATCCCAGAATAGATTTCATTACATTTTGGGAAAAGTAGGTCAAAGATAAAACATTTTTTAAATACATTTTTAAAATCTTTTTTTCTTCTCCCATTTACTTATGACAGGCAATATTTCACATGTCCATAAAAACAGCAGTTTTGTTTCAATTTACTTCAAACTTGGCACATATATAGAGGCAATTGATATGCTGACGTCAGCACACAAATAGACATGAAGTCATCAGCTGGATCGATGCCAAAATAAGCTACAACACATGTGAGGGGCGGGGTTTGTTGTGCCTGGAACCACTTGTTTGCATTGAATTACCTGCAATACAACAGCAGAAGCCTTGAAATGAGAGATTAAAAAAAAAAAAAAAGAATGAAATCCTAGATGTCCTATAAACTTTGTGATTAGAACATCATCAGGTCTATGTAACAGAAGGGAAATGGTTTACAAGGGTCCTTTAGTAACGGCCTGTCCAGAAAGATTTTTTTTTATTGGCTGTGGCTGTGATATCCTGACTGGTTTATTTGCTAATGAGTCATAGTACTGACCAGATGGCCTCGGTTTGAGCAGAGCAGTTAACAATGAAATTGTGTTAAGTAATTTTTTTGCCAGAAGCAGTTTAATCAAAGTTTATAGCACCATAAACAAGCAGAGCAATGATGTTTGTGATATTGATTTGGAAGCTCCTGGTCTGTTCATGAAGGAGCTGAGGACGGGTTGGAGGTGGGGGGGTGCAACAATCCAAAACTACAACAGTACTGACATAATAGAAGTCTACCTCAGCAAGTAGAAAAGGCTTGATTTGGTCACCATGGTGATTTGTTTGTTTATACAGTCGCGGAAAAAATTATTAGACCGTCAAAAGTCATCAAAAACGATGGTTATGCAATCCAGTCCTAACTCCTGTGTGTGTCATGTGACTAAAACAGACAGAAAAGAAAACATGGAATGAATAAAAGCACTGTTATTGATGTAAGAAGTGAAGTGATTTTGGTTATTATCAAGAAAACATGGAAAATGGATACATATCAGCTCTGAATTTAAACCATTATGAGCTATATTTACCCCGACCCCCAAAGAGGAGGTGAGGGTATTATTTTTGTTTGTTTGTTTTTTTTGTTTGTCTATTTTTTAGCAACTTTACGTAAAAACTAAAGGACCATTTTCCATGACATTTTCAGAAAAAGCTGCAAGGTGGTCCAGAATAGATCCCATTAAGTTTTGATGAATGTAGGTCAAAGGTCAAGGTCAATTTCACCAAAAATGTGTTTTTGCAATGATAAGAGATAGGGCAAATCAGGTAAAACATTTGCAAGGGGCAGGGTTTGTTGTGTCTGGCACCACTTGTTGTCATTATTTTTGTCCAAACAAATATCCTTTTAGTTGTACCAGGCATTAAAATGAACAAAAAAATTGAAGAAAACAAGGGTGGTATAATAATTTTTTCCGCGACTGTATTTCATATGGTCTAAACAGCTGACTGCAAACTGATGAAAGCTCCACAGAAATATATCAACATGGGCGTCCTCTGGGAAAATGCAGCTATTTTTGTACGAATATGCACTCAAAGAAATAAGAAAGAAGTAAAAGAAGTAAAGTCACTATCAACACCATGCAGTTATTTTGACATTGCCAAACAAGCCTGCAAGAAAATGATAATAACTTGTGATTTGGGCTGAAATGAAGCACAACTGCGTCTGTACTCAGATGTACCAGCTTCGTACTTTGAGGTTTATTTGAAAGATCATTGTGATGATCAAGATTCGACATTGAATCTGACTGTAGGGAAAAGTTCATAAGAGAACCTGGTGTGCTTACCCATGTTCTGCTTGGATTGCATCAGTATGTTTGCAAAGAGCTAAAGATGCTTTCCCATTTTAAGAATTATTTATACATTCAGTGCCAGTGGAGGTATTTCTTATTGCAGCTAATGTCTTTTCTTTCTGCAGGGTTCATCTTTTTCTCTAAAAGATAAACAACAGCAGGTATTTAGTGTCAGATCTGCTTCGGATGTGCAACTTTTCTCCTTTCCTCTTTTGCAACTCTATATTGGTGTCTCCTGCATTTACCATTTGCCATATGTGACCGTGTGCTGTATGGCATGTGCATCGCTTTTGATATTAAATGTGCTACTCAGCTTTCACTTATTGCTGTGAATTCATTTAGGAGCCTTTTTTTTTTTCCCCTCAGTGCAAATTGGAAATCTTTTTTTTTTTTTTTCTCCCTTGTATTTAATCCACTAGTGTTATTTAATGGATGTCATATGCCAGCTGTATTTGGCTTCATAATTCTCTCATTAAGCTCTCTATATTTTCTCTATAGAGCAAAATTTGAGACTGATTGGCCTTCTTCACGAGTTTAGAAAAGAAATATGAGACCGGAGCCCTTACACTGAGCTCCAATTAGAACCAAGTGCAACTTAAGCGCGCTGCCTCATAACATCAGTGGGAATAAATAAAAGGGGACACCCACACAAAGGCTATTCAGGGAACACAAGCCATCTTGTGAGTCAAGTAATGCATTTACATATTTCACATTATGCCTGCTCTCTTCACATTAACTCCAAAAAAAACCCCCTCTTTCAAACTCTTTCTGAGCATGTGCACTTCTATCTGTACGACGTTTGTACCAAATAGATCCATTTTTGGAGCGTTAATGTGAAAAAAAAAATGTGTGTGTTATGGTTTTTACAGTGCATAGTGCGACTCTTGCGGTGAATCTCATTGGCTGCTTTGCGTGGATGTTTGGTGGAGGCGGAGTTACCAACTTTGGGATGGCTATCATCTGGCTCATTATGTTCACCCCCTGCTCTTATGTCTGTTGGTTCAGGCCCATCTACAAAGCCTTCAAGTAAGTCAAATATGAAGCACAGGAACTGGAAATATCTGTTGGTGCGGAACCATTATAAATAGACGAGCGAAGAAGGAATATAGTATTTTTACTCTTGCACGTCCTGACATGAGTATGTGTCTCATTTTGTAGTAAGACAACATCTAAAAACCACTCTGTAGGTCTCTACCTCTTCAGCTACACAGAAAGAAAGTGTAGATAAAGCACGTGTATAGTCTGTAACATTATTATTACGACTGGGTCAGATTCAAGTGAAAGTGAACATTAAAATGAAAAAGTACATTTGCACACATTATTTATCAAATGGGCTCATTTTTTAGCTAAAAATTTCTATTTTATGGAACTATTATCCTTTTTAAAATACCACTTGTAGGAAGAAAAAGTTACAACCCATTTTATCGATTGTACTTTTTACACCATAGCTATGCCTCAGTCATAAAAATATATTCATGCACAACACTGTCTATGACTTGGAGAAATTACAATTCTGAATGATCACAGTTGTGAAATCATGCACTGGTCACATTTAAAAAGACTATCTGAACTGTTACTGAGAAATCACTCTTTATTATTAACTGACCTATATCAATATGGACCACCACAAGATGTAAATAACACTGTGTTAGTGTTAAATACATTAAATAAATCACTGTGATTATATCTAGCTTATTGTTTTAAAAAAATTTGTTAACATTTGGGGTGATGCATACAACGGTAAAGAGTCATCCATTTGTTACTATGGCAACCTCTCCACATGTTACCACATTCTCATGTCAATAAGACAGAGCCTTCTCAATATTTTACTCCAAAATTTATTTTCAGCAGAGTTGAACATAATATCTAAAAGGTTTTGTTTGTTTCTACTTGATATCATTTTCTGTCGAGAACCGCATGTTTTGAATGTTTGTGAAAAGCTTCAAAAATTGCTTCCCGTTTCAAATCCACATTTTACCGAGCAGTAATTTGACATTTTTCACCTAACACTTTGATCTCCCCAAATGTTGTTATACATAATGTTAAAGTGCTTATTAAATACCTACTCAAATATGTATAATACATGCATATAAGTTACTCTGTTTATATGACAGACACTGTTGAACACGAAATGTGTCCATGTGTTAGCGGTTGATCGGATCCTGTTATTATCCCCTTAAATTAGCTTCAAACCATTTCCATTACAGAGTCAGCGCTGGTTCAGGTATATTTGATATGAACCTAGTCAGGACACTGGACATAATTTTGTGGCATCATTAAAACCATATCCATCTCTTGAAATGAGAAAATTTGTTTTATTGCTTTTTCATTACTATTGACCATTATGCCTGTTGTCGTAAATTTGCATCATACCCAAATTTCTATTTGATGTGCTATAGTCCACTTAATTTAGCATATGCTTGAAAGCAGAAACACAAATAATTATTTTTTCGTATACTTGTATATAAATTCAGGTGTTACGGGGTTATTATTATTATTATTATTATTATTATTATTGTTATTATTATCCATAGTGGTAGCAGTATGGTGTCTGTCATGCTGTGTCATTTCCTGCCTTCTAAGCCATAGAACAGGTTCACTGTCAGAGGCTAAGCATAGTGTTTATTCTGTATTCTCACCTCAGATCTACTCTGTTAGTGGATGATACCTTGAAGCACACATTCCCACTGTATCTTAAATTGTTAAATGGCAGAAGAGATAAATGTTTCAACTAGTTCCCCTAGAGACAACTGGGCACCCAGAACATTGTCTCTGTCCTCTGTGCTCCTTCACTTAAGGGTAAGAGTAATTTCTAAATCCTCTGAGGGTATAGAGATCTCATGAGGTATCACACTCTAACTAGGACGCCGAATGGGCTGCCAGGAAATATATCGCAGTCCAGCGAGTTCACAAAAGAACGGCAGATGTAAGAGCTGTGAGGCTTATTTTAGACATGCATGTGGTGAGATGAAACACGGAAAGGAAACCGGTAGAGAATGCCAGGATGTGGATTCCCAAATATGCAAGTGCTAGCAAATACCAAAATTAAAATTAGTACTGCAGGATGGTGATATTTACCGCAGTCTATATAATATTTATTTTATGTATTTAACCTTTATTTACCCAGGCAAGCAATTAAGAACAGATTATTATTTACAAATGCAGCCTGATTAAAGAGCAATGGCTCTTAAATAATAATTCACTAACTTACATGTTATTGCTCTATTTATTTTGTTTTCTTAGGACTGACAGCTCTTTCAACTTCATGCTGTTCTTCTTTGTGTTTATGGCCCAAGTTGGCATCAGCATCATCCAAAGCATTGGCATCCCTGGATGGGGAGTGTGGTAAGTGTGATCGATAGGTGGAAGTGTATAGAGAAAAAAAGAAAAAACAGACTAATGTGAGTTATTGTAAAAACTGCAGAAGACATAATACATAATATGGGCCATTATATGATTTTTGATTGATTCTCTGGACCTTTTTGGACTCAAGATTGATTTTCCAGTGTGTCTGTGTACTTTATTAACATTGCTCTGTATTTATTGCATTATATTCCTGAATATATAGCTATTGTTTTGCATTTTGTGTTTTCTTTGTTCTGGGTGTCCTGCAGCCGATCATTTCCCATCCTGGGAAAGTATTTCTGATTCTGACGACAACAAATACAACTTATTTGGATGTTAAAATTTTCCTTTGATATTAAATTCTTATAAAGGACAAATTGTGTTACATGAATGGGTGAAATACTCTCATCAACAAAGTTTTAATATTAATATCAGCTTAATATTTAATTCTTAATTGTGGCATAGTGATAAGGCATTGAGACGTACTTGGAGAAAGTCCTTTTGATAAAACTACAAACTGACTTTCAATGACACTATTGATGTTCAAAGCTGTGCATCCAGGTAGGCGGCTTTCTTTTTTTTTTTTTTTTTTTTTCAAAGTCTTTGTTCGTCGCTCTCATTAACATGACAGTGATGGACCATCAGAAACTGCCCTCATATAACTTTTATTATATCCCTGTTATTAGATTTTGAGAGGCTGTTAAAGACATCCTCAAAATGTCACCTGACTCAGGCTAATGATGTGAAATTAATATTATGACAGCCTCCATAAAGTTTATAAATGTCACCATGTTCCGCTGGATATCATCATGTACAGTATGACTGATGTGCTATAAAGCCTTTAAAACTTTAATATGCACTACTTAAAGTCCACAAAATTACTGACATTTAACATCCAGATGTTTAGTGGTTCTAACATGTTGAAGGACACCAACAAATCCAATCAGATGATAATGGCTTATGTTTGTGTGAAATAAATCTCTTTTTTCCCCTGTTTTTGTCCTTGGCAGTGGTTGGCTGGCAACAATCTCCTTCTTCAGTTATAATATTTTGATTGCACTAATCATGCTGGTCCCAACTATCATGTTTACTGCAGTGGCCTCTCTGTCCTTCATTGCTCTGACCAAGGTAAGAATTTGACAGATGCATTTTTACACGAGTCAAAGGAAGAAATATCTTAAAATGAAATATTTCACATGTTCCATTATCTGTTATAAAGATGCCCTCTAAAATGTTTTTTTTTTGCCTCATTTTGAAGCTGTTTGTTCATTTTCCTCTCAGTGTTTTTGTTGTATAATTAGTGTAATAGCTGTATGTCAGTCCAGAAATTGAGCTGCAGTGCATCACAGCAGCCTTTTTAGGTTTATTACTGTCGATGATCATTAAAAGCATATAAAGTTGTGAATGGATGCAGATCTTGCACATGGATGAAAGACAATATCAGTCAATGTTACATTTACAAACCCAAAATGAACACAAACACACACCATTATCATTCTGTCATATTCTGTCCACACTTTATCTACTTTACCAGCCTGATATTCTATGGACAGTGCAGTCTTTA
>JAPTYQ010000018.1:19499468-19510230 GCA_029814465.1 Ostorhinchus cyanosoma | reverse complement strand
TATTCTATTCTATTCTATTCTATTCTATTCTATTCTATTCTATTCCAATATGTCTTCTTAGACTGGTGTCTGCTGCATGGGGTCAGTGACCAGTCCATCGCAGCCCAGGTGATCAGACAAATTAGCTACTCTGCATGACTACATGTGCTGGAATGTCCCCTGATGGAGGCAGTATGTTGCTGACCATGCCTGACTGACGGAGCAGCGGCTTACCACTCGTGCATACTTGACATAAGTTACCTGACCGAACCGCTAGTATTGTTCATGATGTTTTGAAATGGCTCATTCATTCATCTTTTGAACCGCTTCATCCTCAAGAGGGTGGTGGGGCTGCTGGAGCCTATCACAGTGATGTAACTGGTGATATTTTGAAATAGCTAGCAATGAAAATTCACTACAGGTGCCCTTTAAACAGTGACATACCTATATAAGAAACTGATGCTGAAAAACAATGTAAAAAGTAAAAGATGGAGAAATCTGATAACAACCGGAGACTCAAAATATGTGTTTTATTAACCTTATCATAACACTAGTATATGTGTTGATGCATGGTAATTCTATTTTTACTAGTGATGCAGCGTGTACTTATTCCTGCTTCTCTATACAGGTTAGTGCAGCTCCAGTCTTGGTGAATTTCAGGCCATGCGACTCTCCCTGCCCTCATCAACACATCACATAGACAGAGTGCTGGCCCCCCCGTCCCACACACCCCTCGTCACTGACTCATCACAGCCTCTCAACATGTGTCAGGCTAGCCAGCGGCCTCCATCTGTCTCCCCTAGAGCCAGCCAGCCATGTCCATCCCAGAGAGCCACACAGGCAGAGAAAAAGTAATTCCCAAGACAAAGTGCGTTATGCCATGCAGCCGTTCCCCTTGAAAATGAGAACTCCATTTGAGGAGCGGGGGTAGTTTAGCAGGCAGGCCTGTTGCCTATGTGTCAGAGAGGCCAGGAAACATGGCCCCAGCCTCGCACTGAAGAGCTGCATGGCTGTAGATAGTGAGAGGAGATTTGTCATCCTGAGCCACATACTGACAGAATGCTAGGCTTCTTTAATATAGAGAAACTAATGTGAGCAAGCTCAAAGACCTACGCATGGAAACACCAAAACACACACATTATATGTATGGTGTGAATACTGACTACTTACTATATGTATGTAGATTTGATTTTGGGTAGGTGATAAAATGATAACGATATATATCGCGATGTAACTTTTCCTTGATAGAAATATGACACATGCTTGATACAACTTTTTATTATTTTTTTTGTTTAATTTTATTTATTTATTCTGAACATGCAAACAAACAAATAAAACAAAACTAGGCAAAATAATATAAAAACATAAAATAACATTTAAATGGACAGAATCTATCTTCGAATATGTGCAAGTCTGAATTTTGCAAGGTCGAAAAGGAATAGGAAGAAGTATAAATGTATTCAGTCGTACCCCTCAAGTGCTTCTACACATTTATCACTGGCTTAACATAAAAATCAAACAATACATTTTTCCGAATTTTAGCGTTGAACTGCAACTAAAACATAATGCAGTAACTGAATTATGCACAACAAAATGATCATAGTACAGTCATACAAACAGATAGAATTCATTTGGCCATGTTTTGACAGACATAAGAACAGCCAATCGTAATTAAGTAGCGCTGCATTAAACCAATCATGATACAGCCACGTTTAGAGCCTTTCATTTTACGCCAGTTATAACATGGAGGTACGCAGGGCTCGACAGACGGGGGTAGGAGGGTGAATAAAGCAGGGGCAATAATATATAACAGCGGGGGGGGGGGTATAAGGGTAGAGGGCGGGACTTCTCCATAAGTACAGCAACATTAGCATTTCTTTCTCTTTCTCTCTCTGATGTCTTCACAACTAACTTATGAGGTACGGAAAATTTAAGCTTGACCAAAAATCGTGATTTGACTTGTATCGTGATACATATCGATATTGTCTAATATAAAAATGATCATGATATGATTTTTTTCCCATATCGCCCAGCCCTAACTTGAATGGAGCAAAACTATCAAAAATTTAATACAGATATTTATACGCAGCAGTAAATAATTGTTATAACATTGTACTTGGAAATACATCAAAAGTAGCATAATATGGCAAGATAATTAAACATCTTGCATTTCTCTAAACAGTTTATTTACTTCATAATTAACAGTGTGCATAAAAGTTATTTTGCATGCTTAATAATAAAGCAACGGCTGCACTTAATATCTCACTCAGTAAACAGGTAAAGAGACATTATACTTAGACATTCTTTTTTAATGCTTGGCACAGAAGGAACTCACAGTTTGCAGTTTTGGAGAACAAATAGCTGTTACACCAAGCAAAACCCAGTTCCTCTGCTGCAGTCTGTCTCTCTGTCACACATACAAAGCTCATACACAGCGTCTCAGCAGGTAGCCAGAGCCCAAAACAACCAAAAGATTACTACCCACTGTGTGTTGTCTTTTGTGATTTTAGATGTAAAAGACCTAAACACATGACATCAGACATTAATGCCTCTATCCACAGTGCTGAGGGGAGCCTGAATAACATGAACAGTAATAAGGAGTACAGAGTTCAGTGTCCTGAATAGTATTGTTCACACTGAAGGGTGTGTGAAAGTCAGAATATAAAATAGCCTCTTTTGAAAACATGGTTGCCCTTTCCTTAGACACTAAGTAATGGGTTTAAGCAGCTTACAAATGCATCTGTAATGCAGCACACATCACCCAAAACTGATCCAGAACTGATCGATGAAGTTACGTGCAACAACCACACAGCTTATGAAATGTCTTTTTGAAGAAATTAAATGAGTTTTACTTATAAGTGCTTCTATATTGGTAAAACTGAGTTACCATAATACTCTTAATCATGTAATTTTTCTGGTTTGTATTATCTGCTGTGACCTGAATTAAGGTAATAACTTAAGAAAAGTCGGTCTGCTTCAGTAAAATAGATCACATTTTGATTAATCCCTGCCTACAGCAGAGATTGTCAAGGAAGATATAGGGATATTGTTTTGAGAAATGAGGAAAGAAGAGAATATTTTCAGCCAGAAAAAAAAAAAATATCAATGCCACTTGCACAATGACAGCAATATAAAACACTCACAAAACCCTTATCGCTGTTTAAAATTAATCTTTCAGCCTTGATTTATTTTTTAAAGGTAGATTTTCTTAAAAACTCTTGAGGCAACTGATGGCATTGGGAAAGGTGACATTAGTTATTTTCACCGGCAGTGTCCTTATTATAAATCACATTTACAGGCAGAGTACAAAATTAAAAGTTCTATTTAGACATTTCTATTGCACTGCCATCACTTTCTGGAATAACTCTACTTTTAATGAATAATGAAGAAAAACTCATTTAGTCTTACATGTATACGGTGACAAACCAACCCATACAAAGGCAATGCAGCGGTCAGCGTTTGTTGTTGGTGATGAATAAATCTAGTCATTTTCTCTGATGGTTATGCAAGTAAAAGAGGCTCTGCTGTGCTGAACTTGTCTTCCTCTTGCTTTTACTTTGTTGTCAGTCTTTAAACTAACAGATAAGTCTTTGACAGGCGTTGCTGCTTCTCCTGTTCGGTCCTCGGTGTATTACAGCTCGCTCACTGATGATGCAGATGATTTTTCCTGTGGTAAGATATTGGGTTATAAGGGAATCTTGCTGACATACAACATAAAACCAGTTTTTTCTTATGTCTAATAATCCCAAGGAGGGAATCATATATTATAACACGCCGTGAATTTTATGCAGTATTTGCTTTGCACTAATCACAGACCCTCTGGCAGAGGGTTGCCTCAGTTCAACTTCCAAGACAGTTTGGTTTGTTGCTCAAGCACTAAAAGCACGTGTTAAGATTTTTAAATGTAGCTTTATATACACACATTCATAAGAGCTTTCATGTGCACATAGATGGCAGACTATGCAACCTATTGCATGCATTCATATTCTTTTCATTTTGTGAGAGGAAAAAAAAAGGAATAGAGAGAGAGAGAGAGAGAGAGAGGAGCGGAATGAAGTGCTACACAGTTCCATTACACATGAAAGCAACTTATGATGACTTGTAAGTACATGAAGGCCATAGCTGTGAGGAATATCAATAGCAGGGAGACAACAGTGTGATTATTTTTCTTCGTGTGTGTAGATGTACGTGCCTGAGCATGTAAGAGACCGAATATATTATTTTTTCTGACTTTGCCTTCGTTGTGCGGGTGCGTGTATCAGCATATGCAAACTTGGACGTCTTAACATGCGTGCATTTCAATATACATCTCCATTGTGGTGTGTATCTGCATGTGCGTAACTGTGGGTATGCAGATGCGATGTATTATTCTTCCTCCTTTATTTGCGGTTCAGGTTCCCCATGAAGACAACAGGGGTTCTAACGGGGTTCAGTCACTCAATGACAGAGGCTGTCACTCAGCAATAGGACTCCCTCCATCTTTTCACTGCTCATCCCCTGCCCTCTGCTCAGCTGTCTCACTGGCCAGCAAATGATGGGAAGTGACAGCCAAGGACAGCGATGTGCTCATCCACAGCCTTGGAATTGAGTCACCATGCAAAGTAGCAGCATGCTTCACATAAACACACGGACAGGCAGAAGTGTCCGCAGACAGCATATGCATATTTAGTCCTGCAGAGTCAGACACTTGCACAGGCACCTTTAGCTATAAAATCCTTATTTAACCACAAGATATGATGTTTTGATTTAACGTATTGTGCACCGAAATATAGATGTGACTCCAGTGGCGTATTGGGATGAAGTAGAAACTTCTATGCAGTTTGATTGTGAATGGTCTGTGGTTCCTTTAACTGATGTTAAGTGATTAAAACTAGAAGATATTCATTCCAAGAAATCATGGAGGCAACTGTTAAAGAACTGATGGCGCTTGGCACTGTCAGTGGTGTCAACCCTTATTTCTATTGCCACGTCTGTGTAATATGAACATTATTTCTTTCTCTAATTAACAGTAAGATCTTCCTCAACTTGTCTAATGAGGCACATCATGTTTTCTAAGATGAGATCCTATGCTTCACCTTAACTTAACTAAAGACGGTTGTAAATCACAGTTGTAGTTGGGAGATAAGGTTTCAATCATTTTTAAAGGCGACTACTCTTTTGGTTAAATACAGCATGAACAGATAGACAACGATAACTGTACTAAATGTGATATGGCTGTTGAAGTGACCTCAAAAGTGGAACAATTTATATGCATTGAAATAAACAGCCGGATTGCTCTGAATTTATCTTGATGATGCATTATTGATCAAATACATCCCTCTTATTACTTTGTGCCATACCATGAGGTGAGGTGAATCTTGTTCTCCTGAGTTACCTAGGCGCCAAAGTGAAACTAATGAGACTACATCTTATTCATAATGAGACTGTGCTTTGGGTCCTTCAAAGGAAAGGTTGGTTTTATTAAAAATTTATCATTGAAAAGAACCTACAATGAAGTGTGATGCATTGTCGAACTGCTACAGCATGCATTATTAAAAAACAACACAGATCACATTGAAGCAATCTGAGGAAAGTGCAAACCTCACACCGGTCCAATTTAGCGCTAGTTGTGCTAAATAGAAAGTGACATAACAGACAATATATTAAGCAAAATGCAGTAAAATCATAGATGAATAATGAATGCTGACTTTTACTTCTTGTGGTGAAATGGGACTTTGACTTTGTATTTTTTCCTCCTCATTATAGTGGGATTGTGTATTTCTAAAAGCCGGAGCAAATTTTAAAAGCCAGGGGAATGGCTGATGGAGATTTTAATACCAGAATCTGCAATGTTTTAGTATACGCTTTAGAGAACATTTTAAATGAAAGGTTTATGAGACACTTAATTTGAGCCGTGTGGGCAGTCCAGCAAATTCAATAAAAGAGCAGACCTTTTACTGTCAGAGAATTGTGCTTTAATCCAAGGGGGGTAGTTTGCAGAGACAGGTAAAATAAGAGTGAAAATATGCTAACCTTTGTGGTGAACAAAGACACAACAGCCTTGAGAAGAGTTCCCCCCCCCCTCCCTCTACACACGGCTTTACTGAGATCTCGCAGAGACATTAACACATCTAGACATGAAAGTAGTGAGTCTGGGATGACTTCACAAACTTTGCTGAGCTCCAGCAGTGGCTAGCTCCCTGGGGCCCAAAACAGATCACGTCTCGCATACGTTGGATTGTGTGAGGCCAGAGAGATGCTTGGCCTTGGTACACAGGAGTTGAGGCCTTGAGGGCTAAAACACCAAGCAACAGACAATGATGTCCTCTATCCGTCTCTCTTCTCAAAGCCGATTAGAGTACTGGGGGCCCAGGAAAAGTGACTATATCATCCTTGTCCGTCTGGAGACAGCTTTTTCTCAGCCAAACCTCCAGAGGAAAACTGACAGAGCTCTGAGGGATGTGGCTAAAATCACACAGAGACCTGTGAGTTTCGGAAACTTTGCATCAATGCAGAGCGGTTAACCTTGGAGGGTGGATGTTTACTGGCTCAATCAATCAGTCTATAAATAACAGAGAAATGGTCACACCAGCAGAAAGGGCTGTTTTGGCTGTGTCTAAACTGTGTCTGAAAGCTGGATATATGTTATTTAAGATCTGTCAAAAGAAATGACAAATGTGCACAATTAGAGTTGGTCGCCATTGCGGTAATAGTAAAAGTTTTGTATTTAAGTGGGAAACTCATTTTTCACTGACACTTCCAGTTGGCTGTCATGTACAGCAGATACCCAACCTCCTGAAATAGGACCGGATACGAAAACGTGTATGTTTTATATATATGTGTATGTAGCTACCTACCTACCAGTCTATCCCTTAGATCCTAATGAATCATCTGTCTGTTTAGATCTAGTATGTACTCGTAAGTGGTTTAATTTTCAGAATATTTCACAAATATTTTTAGACATGTCATATCTGACAAGTAATAACAAGGACAAAATTTTGGGACTAATTTGACATATATAATCCTCACTGCCCGCCGGCTATAGTCTGTCCACTTACATTCATTTAAGGTAAAGGCAGGAAGGGTAAAATTGTTCATTGGAAGGAGCCAGGCAGCCAATCGTCCCAGGAAATGACCAGTCAGTACAGAGAGAACTGTCAACCTAATCAGACCTGAGGAAAATCTGCTCACCTGACAGACTGACAGCCACAGCCGAGGAAAGGCGCTGCTATCCAACCACTTACCAACACATGTACTGCACTGTTTTACCACTAAATGATGTACAAAATGTAGAAACAGTTTTGCTTTACAGTGCATCTGTTGTGATATACATGCATTTATTGAAATATATATATATATTCATAGTTGTGTTGTACAAGGACTCCAGCTTCTAAAAGTGTGGTGCACTGTATTACAATTGATGCACTATATACTGTACTTTGCAAACCAATCAGAATGAACTAATATTGTTTGCCATATGTCAGAACTCAGCTCTGCATCCATTTCTCTTTTGTGCCTGAAGACACAATAACAACAGGACAAAACTCGACTCCAGAACACATGCTCTGTTCCTACAGCTCCACAGAGTGTGTCAGTGTCCTTGTCTTTTTTGCTGAACTGGTAAATCTATGAACATTTGAATGCAAAGCCACAATTCTTTCTTTAACTTTGCTAAAAATTTGAGAGTTCAATACACATTTTCTGTAGAAGACACTGATTCAAACACAAACCAACAATGGGAAGGCATTTGTTTTTAGAAATACTGAAGAAAAATCACTCAATAATTGCTCCATATGTTGCTTTGAGCCAGGGACCTTCCCAAGAAGACATTCAAGGTGTTGCCGTTCTCAACTTTAGAAAATTGTGAACTCATCATGAACTGCTGGAGAAAAAAATTCTTGACTTTTTCTATTTCGGTGGAGAAGCTGACACTTTTTGAAAACTGTCTGAGGAAGCATACAGTATACTTTGTCTGATCCAGCTTTCAACAGTAATGTTTTGTTCTGCTGCCACCTCACCACCCATTTAGCTTCACTTACTCTTAATCAAGTTTTCTTCAATGTAGAGGGAGTTTTATAGCAGTAGGAAACAATAAGTGAAAGGACTAGAGTGCATGGCCTGCTAATGGGACTATTTCATTCCATTTAAAAGGGTAATATTTAGCCCAGCTGTTTAAATAAGCATTGCTAATGTACCTCAGGGGTTTGGCAAAGCGTTGTCTATCAAACAGGGCTCCATTTGGCAGTGCTGCACTGATTTTTGTTTTTATTCCCTGTTGTTTCTACTCAGGTTTGTTTCTAACACACAGGGTAACCATCCTATAGTTCCCCACGAGTTTGAAGTTCACAAAGGTTCCCCCCTGAACAAAACAATGCCTCGGCTAAGTCTGTGAGCTTCTTCTGCAACATATACTCAAAAAAAACAAAAAAACAATCAAGACAGTCTTCATAGTCATCCTGGTGTATTTGTCTAAACTGACACCTAGCGAATCAGCTACTGGAGACAGCAGACACTTTCTCTAAAGACTGAAATTTGACTTTCACCAGAGACTTTGGTTGCCAGCTGGGGAAACATGGATGAGATTGCAGACCCCTGAGCAAGGTATTTAAATGAGGCTGCCACATCTGTGTTTGCTCGACTACAGGGGGTAGATCTTACTACAAGCCAAGGAGCTGGAGGCTGAGATGATGAGCTTGTGAGGTCTGTGTTCAGCTTGGTCAGTTCCTCTCTGACTTCAATCAGATTCTCTGTTAGAGGAATTTAATTTGCATCACACGCCTCACCAGTCAAGTCTCCCATTTTATCAAAGCATTTTTCAGAGGCATCACCCCTACTGACAATTCTCAGCCTGGTCTGAAATGCACCTCAGCATTTAAGCTTTACGACGGACTCCAATGGTGAAAGCAATGCCTCAGCTATTTTGTGTCAAAAGCAAAATATCGTTTTCAATTTTATATGATTATGTTCACTGTATATTGTAGCTCGGCCCAGCTACGCAGGAAGGCAGGCGCAGTGTCAGAATGACTTAACCCACTGGAGAACTGATTTTGACCCAGTCTGTCAACCCAGTCTGAGGAATTCCACCTCCCTCACCATCAAGGTCTGCCCGTCACAGAGAGGAGGTTATGTCAGGGAGAAGCACAAGCATCAGCTAACCAAATTGGACATGAAATACTATTAGCCTCTGAGCTATTAATGTTCAAGTTGATTGGGGCCTGTCATTAAAGATTTTCCTCTCCTGATTGGGAAAGGTGATCGAGGATTATCACCACTGTATGAGATGATGCTCAGACCACTCTGCACATCTTGGATTTTGTTGCATGGTTTGTCATATATGTTTCTTCAAAGTTGCTAATTCATCCTCAGTGTGCTTCATGATCATAAGCCAAAGTATCATACATTCAGCATTCGTGTTGATCAGATAGTTTTATCAGTCATTGATTTGTGTTTCCTGCCACATGCGGTTCTGTAGAACACATCAGACAGCTGTCTGTTGGTTCCTTCGATTGTTACATAGTCACATCGGATTTTTTTCTTGTTTTGTTAAAGGTAAGACACAAGATCTTAGAAAAATGGTTCAAGCAAGCTACAGTTTGAAAATACGCATTTCAAAAGTCCAACCCCTTTCTTCAGACATCACCCCGAGGCCACGCCTCCAGATTACTGGCCTGCACAGTGCTGGCTGCACAGCAACAGTTCTCTGGGCTTCGGCTCCGGGCTCCTACACCGGCTGCTCGCACTCCCATCCATGCAGACCTCCTTCAGTCTCCTCCAACCCCCCCACTCTTACGGAACAGCCCCAGTGCATTTCTATCTGACTAACGTTACATTTCCCAGTGATTTATCTTAGTGACAAAACAGTTTTCCGGTGAACTTTACATCCTAATATGGCTAATATAAGTAGCCAAGCTGTGGCTTCATTTCCTGTACTAGTGCTCCAAACCTCTGAGAACGAGTGGTTCATGCCGGAGGGGTACGCACAGAGGGGGGAGGGACAAATGGCAGTTGAATTTGATAGACATATCACTGTTCAATCATTTCCAGTGGGCGCTTAAAATGATTGGATGGTGTTTTTCGGTCCTGTCCGTTCCACAGGTGACTATATTTTTTAAAATTTTTGTGCTACAGCATTTAATTAATTGGTTGTAATCGGGGTGAGAAGGGGATTTTAAGCAATGTAGTAAAAAATGTACCAGGAAAAACATCTCGTACCCCACTTTTAGGTCACATTTATCTTTTTAAGTAACATGTATCCTCAACTTCAGTACATGTCGACATTTAGATTAAATGTGCAATGATTACATATTATTGCAGTACTTCTTCTTCTTACTATTATAGTTAAAAAAACAAAAAACTTTTCCCTCCTGTATTTTCCTGTCACGGAACCAAATAAATAATGTTTGTTCATGTAAATGGATAAGATGAGATGGAGTCAATGTGTGTAGAATATATATAATTTTTTTTTTTTTCAATCCAGTGTGTTGTGCTGAAAGAATTACTCAATCATATCCTTCAAATAATGTTTAAAACAAAGATGCAACCTTGGCCCCAACACATCTGTCTGTGCAGCAAGGATCCTCAGAAAAATTGAATGCTTTGAGCTCGAAATGGCTTTTAAATCTTGCAGGGCCAAATCCACAAAAGCATCTCAAAGCAATGGAATTCAGGGTGAAAGTCACTAGAAATTGTGGAAGTAGATAGTACCAATGTATCAGCTGTGTTTATTTGTATGGACTGAAATGAGAGAATATTCATGCATTTGGCACAAAATCAAACCTTTTATGCTTGTCTGAGTTTTGAGCAG
>JAPTYQ010000018.1:19479509-19496593 GCA_029814465.1 Ostorhinchus cyanosoma | reverse complement strand
ATTCTCTGAAAATGAACAAAGTTAGTTCAGGCAAGGATGTTTCATACTTCATGACAAACTCAAGTACAGAACTCCTGGTACGTCCTCATAGGTCCCTCCCACTACTCGCCACTATATTATTCTACTACTATTTTCTGTAATAGCTGTCGGACACCGCACGAGAAGAAAAGTTCTGCCCAGATGATGTGCCGAGAACAAGCTGGGGGAGAGAATAAATCTGTCTGTTCTTGTGGAGTGTGTAAAAGTCTACACAGTACGTCTCTAAAAATATTAGGTCCATACATTTTTTTTTCTTTCTTTTCCAGGAGTCTTTCAATTCTAGTTAGTATATGGACTAATAAATAATCTGGTCCAACTTTAATATATATTTTTGTTTCTGTTAATCAGGTCTCAAGCCAAAAAAAGAGGCTTTGGCATCTGCTGTGTCAGACTTTGATTGACAGGTCTGAATGAAAGCCTGCTCACCTGCTGAGTTGGACTTTTGGGTTTTGGTTTATTTAATTAAACAGACACACAGACCCACTGGAGTTTTGATTAACAGGTTCAACTAACAAGATTGTGAAATGATCGTGTTTTGCAATGCTTGATGAAGTTTACCATTTTAACACGTCATTAATGTCGCGCTGTGACACCTTGGGCTCGCACAGTTTTGTCCCTTTTTTTCCCAAATAGTCACTTCTGGATCCAAAACCCAACATTGTGATAATGGCAAACTACTGGCTTCAAAATAGCAATCAATTTGTATTTATTTTTTCATTTTTGCAACATGGGGAGCCTTCCCAGTATCAAGACCAATTTCACCTCACACGGATGGAACATGTGTATGCATGTGTGCATATCATGTACAACAGATGCAGTGCCATAAGGACGAAGACACGCCGACCTGACTGCCGATCGTTGCCAGAAAAGGTCACAAGACTGATCGGTTGGCTCCAATCTCCCCGACACAGTCAAAAAAAGAGTGAACAACACACCACATCAACTACCAACTTGAGCGTATGTTCTGTACTAGTGCGAGATGTAAAACCGGACACAATAGAAAATGTCTCTAGACCAAAACCCAGAGCTCGCTGTCGTCAGCAGAGTTTTGAGTAGTCAAGAAGGGTCGTTGTTGTAGTCATTGAGCGGATGGCTAGTAATACAAGGATACTGGCGTTATCAGCTCTGAGGCCTCTTCTTGTGGAAGAAGAAAGATGTTGCAGGTGAAAACTGGGGAGAAATCGCACTATGCTAATAATGCTAACAGTGTTCACTTCATGGAATAAATGAAGTCCATCGTCAACACTGACTGGCACTCATTCAGATACGATATGAGCAGTTCACAGCCTATTATAGAAGACAATAATAGTGTGAAGTACCTTGGCATAGCTGGATTCACATGGAAACCTCTCGTTCACTGATTCACTAGTCAAGGGCTACCCCTCCACCAATTAGACTGGTCCGACTGAACCGATTACACATGTTGAATTGGCAGAAAAGACTGGCGACAGCAGTAATGATGGCTGATCACAGGGAACACGCCAAACAGTCACGTCATCGACCTCACCAGACTGCCTGACGACATCCAACCGCCGAAAATCAGGTTGGTGCATCTTCGCCTTAAGAGCCCGAACAGGACAAAACAGACAGAAGACTTAACCAAAGTATGTGAACTTCCTCTGAAGTAAAGAAAGTGTGCACTTTGCCATCTTTGCTTTTCCACAGTAGTCAAAATCTTGCTTACGATGTACCAACAAAGCTTGCACAGTGTAATTTTAAACTTATTTGCTGAATAATTTATATACATATAAGTTGCATAACCTTATGCTGAAGAGCTGAAATTTTGCTCTCCTTTCCCCTTTACCTTCTTGATCAAAGATTGGGTACTGCTTTGACACGGTGTACATCTAAAAGCTGCTTTTTACACTGTCATGTCAACAATAAAAATGAAAATCCCGTCCCCTGGCTGAATTTCAGTTAAACAGAGGAGAGTTTTGGTTCTAACTGTTGTTATACTCACACACATTCTGGAGCTGCTTTATTTTAATACAACCTGCCCAATGAATGAATTATAACCTGACATGGGACTGTCCACTGGGTTGGTTATTGTATTATAGCCATTCATTACATACTAATGACTTCCTTAATACAGTCATTTTCTCTTGCTAATGTATGCAACGTAAGCATCACCTCATCACTTCACGCTTCATTAGATCTTATACGTTCATTTCTCACATAATGTTTTTACCCTCCGCAGTACAACAGAGTGGCTATTCTCTGCTGCGGTTATGAATCCCATTCCCATATTTCTTAGCAGCTGGGAAAAATGTCAACATATGTTTTCTAAGTGTTGAAAAATGGACAGCCTAAATGAATAATTCATCTCTATATGTTGCATTTGCCCCAATAAAACCACAGTATTAGACAAGTAGGATAAAAAATCTCACAAGGTCTCAGGACGTCCACATATTTATAAATGATTAATAGGAGAAAACACTGAACAGTCAAATTAAACGTTATAAGAGAGGTCCAGAATAGATTCAACTTTGCCAAATGACATGTTACAATTTCACAAAAGTATGAATTTTGATGAATTTCTAATACTCAATAAATGAATAAAATGATCAACTTGTACATCAAACACTGATAATTGGATGGAACATTGATGATGATCCTTTCCTTGGACCAATAGAATTCCATTAAATAGTCACTACAGCACGCCTTGATATGGTCTGATTTTCCCCTTCTGCATCTTTTAAGCAGGAAGTAACCATGCAATCCACATCATAACCATCTGTATCCTCGATTATACAACAGTTATCTGGCTTTCTTAGCGTGTACAACCATGCCAAGTTTCTGTTGGTGGAAGCTAAACTCTTCTGGCTACATTAATTTGCGTGTTTCACAAATGCCCTACAAGTGTTTCTATGTTTGGATATGCAGACAGATTGATGCAAAACCTTGCTCCAGCAGGAAATTTCCAAAATCAGAGGCAGACAAAAAAAAATGTAGCTGAAAGACATTCACTTTCAATTTTAGCTGTATTCACACATTCACATTCAAGCCACTTCCTAACATGTTATGCTCTAAACTATAAGAGCTCACATTGATCTATAATAAACTAACTGATGACTCTTGAGTAATTTCAGCACAAAAATATGTCCTGTATTTGACAAAGGGCCACTCTTTAAAATGAACACCAGCCTGAGAGGGCCAGGGGCCCCAGCGCTGCTGTTCTGACTATATTTCTACCACTGGTGAAGAAAGTAAATGAGAAATCAATCAAACACTTAAGCTTCATTTCATTGTGTAAGAGCACTGATCCATCACAGGGTGTTATGGTCTGAGACAGCCCCTGCTCCTCTGCATGCTGTATGACTGCTAAGAGAGGGAGATCGAGCATGAGGGGGGGAGAAAAAAAAACAGACAAACACACACACACAGAGGATACAGACTGAAATATCAAAAGGTCAGCACGGAGGCAAGAGGACAGACTGGTGACGTTGTAAGACAGGCTGGACTCCTGAGCCCTCTGTCCCTTAGTGTTTGTCTCTGTGAAATGAAGGACACAACCGGAAAACAGGGCAAGATATCTATACTTGGTCATGCATATTGAAGCTGACAGATGTGAGCCACAGGAAATGGATGAAAATTCTTTGGATTCTATTAAATTTGAGTGTTCGCCATCATAAAATAAGATTCCACAGCAGAATTACCAATGCAGGGATTATAAGAAAAGAAGCCTCTTAAGGAGTGTTATCAGTAGCATCCACCTGAGTACCGTACAGATGCTTTTAAATAAATAATGTGACGCGAAGTGGGTTCTCTTAATTTATTCATAAATGTGTGTTGCATGTGCATTAAACATTGCAATTAATCCTCTTTTGATTCTACATCGTATAAATGCCCTTCTTCACACAGCAGCCTTGTCATGCAATAATAAATATTTCAGTGCAAAAGCTCAACACAGATGTACAACTTATGTTAAAAAAAAAAAAACACTCAGTGTAATCTCTGTGTCCACCATTTGTGTTCCTGGACGAGAAAAAAAAAAGCAACATGTCATAACTACCCCATAGCACCACACAATGGCCAGGAGAGGAATAACATAATGAATTCAGATTAATTAAATGGATAGCAACACAAATTGTTTCTTGTGCTTTGACAGTGTAAGGTGGGTGTCTGCTTGTCTGTTTTTTACTATGTTTGCTTTTTTTTTTTTTTTTAATACCTATTGCTTTATCTTTGGAGTCCTCTCTGTGTTACGTGTTAGAAAAAAAAAAAAGATTCAATAAATAAACTTTTTTTGGTTACTTTTTGGTGGAAAGTCACAGGACAGATAGTTCAAGGGAAGATAAAACAATTACACAGGATATGTGTTCGACATTTATGTGAATGAAGTGGACCTTGACATTCAAAGACAAGTATAAGGACTATACCTGATTAGGTTTAGCTATGGTATCAAACTAACACTGGGACTGCGGATGATTTCTCCTTAAAGAAAAAGATGAGATTTCTTCAACAAGACAAGATATTTTGGGCATATGTTGTCTTTTAGGGTACGGAAGAGAATCCACATTATCAAGGACTCAATGAGAGTGAACAGTTCATTCCCAACTCAGTCATGTTGGAGGACATGGAGGGTGGTATACCCCCCTAGTCCCCAGAAAAAATCAGGAGGTAGTACTTAGGTTATTGTTTTTGAGTTTATGTATCAACAAGGCACGATTTGAGTAGATCCTGGAATAGTTTATTGGGAAGATATTAAATTTGTGTGATGGTGATTGGTTGTTTGTCTCTATATGTCGGCCCTGCAATGAACTGGCAACTCATCCATGGTGTTACCCCCCAACCCCACCCACAACCCCAGTGAGGATAAAGGAGGTTCAGAAGATGAATGAAAGATATTAAAGTTGTTGGTTCTGCTCCAGAAATGAAATGGTAACAAATGGCACGATGAACATCAAGGAAAAAAGGAGCAACTCCAATAAAAAAAAAATAAAAAAAAAAAAACCTGACAAATTGTAGCAAGTTTGGAGAAATAAAAAAAAGTTGAATGTTTTTTTTCTGGTTATGTTCTGGAAATAAGACAATGACAGACGGGTAGGTGGACAGACATGGTGATTGCTATATCCTGTCCATATCAGATACCAGGGAGTAAAAAGCAGAAAAATAAATGAATGAATAAATAAAGTCAATTACACTGGCTGACTTTCTTCTCAGTAAGGGATTTTATTTTTTCACAGTGGAGGATTTCCTATTACCTATGAAATTGAGGGAGTGATGAGTGTCCCTGCCTATAAATAAGTCAAAATGCTCGGAAGTCCATCCTCCCCATCTATGTAATCATACATGTGTATGCTGTGTGGAGACAGGGAGATATAGAGTATCTGTATTGATCGCTGGTGCTCGGAGCCTACCACTTTATTATTAAAAATAAATCCTGTTCACATCTGTTATCAGTGGCATAATCTGCAGACAGAGTGGTCAAAACAGGACAATGATAATTAAAAAAAACAGATATTATTTTTATCTGTCCACTATCAAAGACGTAAGAGTATGAAGAGATTATTGGGAGATAAAGTCAAATAAAATTCCTCGTGGGCTTTATTTTCACAGTATAGAATTACCAAGATACTTTCCTCTGGATATGAACACCAGCACCTGTGTTCATACGTGTTCTTTTGATGTGTGTGTGTTTCTGTGTCTGTGCATCTTTGTGCCTGTTTGTGAGCCAGTGCCCAACTAGAAAAAAATTACGTTCTATAAAACGTCTCCATAAACAGCGTGGCACAATAAATCCAAGGCAGAAATATTAAGTGGAACCAATATTTCGCTGGAACCACTCCAGATTCCTAGTAAAACTCACGAGTCGCGATGACCTTAGCATTAAAAAAAATATATTTTACTGGGGGAAATAATCCAATTCACTTCCAATGAAGGCATCACTGACATGGTGCTATCTGTGCTGTACACCTGGGCCTTTCCACCCAGAGGTCATTACGTGCACAATCTCTCTTTTAGGTACAGCTCTATTAAATACACCATGATTATCCAAGAAAAAGATATTTTGGGGTTTAAGAAAGAAAAAGAAAAAAAAAAAACAGTGGCAGAAATGTGCTGCAAACTGTTGCTGTGTTTTATGAAGGGAGCCTCCCATATGTGCAGAGAGACTAAGGATTGAAGCTGAACAGAAACATGTTCAAGGACACCTGTTTCTTGCTGGGAACATTTACTGAGAAGCTTGTCTGTGCGGTGCTGCACTAACCATGTGTGAATGCAAGGGAAGGCACAGCATCCCAACTGCAGTCCCTTCAGTCCACATTCAACCACAGTGTACTTTAGAAAGTGACATCGTCAAAATTTGATGAAGTCCTAAGATGGCACAATGTGACTGTGTGCTTAACATAACATGGAATATGAAACACGTCTTTATTATATTTTTTTTAAAAGCCAAACTCGATCATTTATTAATCAAAGAAAACACGCTAAAGAGAATTTATTATACTGCAGAATATTCCCCCAATTAGCCTTACAGCATCAGCATAACGTCTGTGATCCTTGTAGTAGAAACCACAGAGGACCCCAGAACAAATTCATCTGCATGGAAGATCCACCTAACCTGAATCCACTCTGCATTTCCCTTTACAATTATGCTAAGGAATGCACTGAGCCTCTGGTTGTTCAGTAGTTATCTGCCAAAAACCCTCTGGAAACCAGCTTGCCTGGCTCAAGAAGTTGTCATTATGAATTTGCTTTACTGTTATATTATTTCCTTTAAAAAAAAAACTAATTTCAAATTAGGATAATGGCCTCTGGTGGGGTTATGCAGGGCTGTGTCTTGTGCAGAAAAAAAAAACACATCCTGATGAAGAGAACGTGGGAGAAAAAAGTCAAGCTGTCCCTCCCTCCCTATTTCTGTCTCTCAGTCAGATGAGGTCATCAAACGCCAACCTGCTTTGTATATTAATGATGTAACAGCCAGGGATTTTTGGACACCCTGTCCCCAGACAGTGCTTGGCTGGCGGCAGAGGAAGACTTCATCTTGATTTAAGAGAGAGATAACACCCTCGATAGAACTGTGACAAAGGGTAGATAGGCAGTGCGAGAAGAGATAGTGAGGGAGTATAGACGCCAGCACAGGAGAAGACAGGAGAGGGATGAGGCAGAGGAGGGACTGTGCCTTTAAAGCACCAAGCCCCTCCTCCACAGAGCAGAGCAGCACAGCCGAGTGGTGCTGGCAGGAGCCTGAGCCCCACAATAAACTCTGGCGTCAGCTTCCCTTCATCCGGCAGTCAGCGAGGACACAGTGAGGGCGCAGGGGCAGAGAGACGGGGAAAGAGCAAGAGGGACAGTAGAGGTGACAGGGACAAAAAAAAGGGGGGCAGATAGACAGAGAGGAGAAGCTGTCATACGAATCACACAGCTCCTTTTGCACTGCTCTGCACACAGATGCTCAGCCGATCTGTCCGCTGCCTCCCAATGCAGACAGCACTGATGGGGATGACGGGTGGCTTGTTTTCAGCAGCACAGTTCACTGAGTGATAGTAGCAGCCGCAGCAGCAGCATCAGAATCCAAAGCAGGAGCTCTCCTTGCCACTCTGGCTCTTAGTCATCTGCAGCCTCCTCTTCCTTCTCAGACTGCTATCAGGGCCATTCATCGCTCCCATCTCATGCCTCCTGCCTCCTCCTCCTCCTCCTCCTCCGCCGCCAACACAGCTTCATCCTCCACTTCTACTCCTCCTATGATGAGCCACAGCTTCAGAGTGAAATAACCCTGCTGATAGAAGCTTCTCTCTGTCAAGACAGTAAGTAGGGGAGGAAGGGAGGGAGGGAGGAAACTGTGTGTGTGTGTATGTGTGTGTGTGTGTGTGTGTAAGAGAGAGAAAGACAGAGTGTGTGTGTATGTGTGTGTGAGACAGAAAGAAAGAAAGAAAGAAAGAAAGAGAGGAAAAGAGAACAGCAAGGCGGCGAGAAGATGTTAGTGCGTGCGACAGAGGGACCGAGACTGCTAAAGAACCAGCATGATGTGTGTAGCCTGACTGATCCCACTGTGCATGGACAGTGAGATCTGGGCATAGCAACAGCAAAGTGATGCAAAGAAAAGGTGAGTAGGTGTTTGCGCGTGTGGAGGTGAGGCAAGTGTTGCTGAGGCAGGAGATGCATTTTAAATCCAGCTAAAAAAAAAAAAAAAAAAATCGTCAAAGCAGTTACTTCCTGTCTATCTACGTCCCTTTTTTTGTGTCCCTCCTTCACACTATTTTCCTGCTGCGTTTCAGGCTGCCGGGAGAGAGGAAACAGAGGGACAAACAGGAACGAAGGAGGGATGAGACATTACAGAATAAGTGATTGCTTTCCTTTCCGTCTGTCCAGGTGCCATGTGTGATTGGCCAGCACACCCTGTGGCAGTGGCATTGCCCTGGATTTGGTGAGAAGCTCTCCCCCCCGCTTGTTCTCTGGGGCTCCTCTGGGAAGATTTCATGGGATTTATCTCATCCTACTAGATGGCACAGCGCTTTCTGCCTCTCTGAAAAGAGTCCACAGAGAAAACATACCCTACACGGAGAAGAAGTAAAATAATTATCCAATCACAGCACAAGGAGGCAGACCGGGTTCCCTTAGCAACAACTGAAGGAGAGAAGAGAATCCTTTTCTCTTTTTGCTCCCTTGGTTTTTGGGCACACCCCTTCGGACTGCTGTGGGTCAGTGTTTATGAGGGACTTGAAGAGCAGTGTTGCATAAGACAAGGTGCCACCCGAATTCCAGCTGAAGGTGCTCATTTGCTTTCCAGCCCCTTGGTACGGTGTCTCATGGACATCATGATTTTTTTGCCATCCCTCCACAAATTCTCATCACAAGTCACATTCTGCTGGGTTCGAAATCTATTCATTCTGCTCCCACGTCACCTGGAATAAGCCCTGCTTTTGGGGGAAGATTGGACGTTCTATGAAAAGACCCACATCGTCCACCTACCTTCCTTTCTTTCATGGACTAGAAATGAAGGACAAAATGATGAAGTCATCATCTTCAAAGCAAATGGAGGAAAAGCTAAGTTTATTTTGATGTGAGTTTTTTTCTCGTGAGGCTTTTAATTTTTCCAACCCCGACGAGAAAACAGTCTACACGCAGGAATATCCATTTTTGCCACACAGGATCTGTCCTTTCCCTCTTGCAAGACATTAGCCCTAACTGAGGTACTATATTTAGACGCCAAATCTCTTCTGGCCACCAACAATGTAGAACACGATTATTTTGAAAATTGAGCCAGTGCTTGGAGATCTATTTTTCTATGTATACCGGATAGCTTACTCTGTAGGGTCAATATGAGCCCATTTTCTCCTTTCACTTTTGTATGTTAACCGGCCATTATGTCACTGTGTCTAACAGGTAAAAAAGATTGTACAGGGCAAGTGGAAGAGGGAATGAGTCTATTCCCCGTATAGACAGGAGTTTTTAAATAGCATCTCCTGGGGAACAATTTCAAACGTACACACTGACACATGAGATGAGTTGGCTGATCATGATTATGTAAGAGTTTCATACCAGCTTTAGTCCACGTATTTTGCCTCTTTCCTTTCCATGGATTTACCGTGTTCGACTTTTCCCATGTTCACTTTCTCTTCATTTTTGGAAGCATCTATCAGAAGGCATGGATGTCAGAGTGTGACCCTGTGCCGAGTGTGCGGGCGAGGCAAGGTGTTTTGGCTGCCCAGGTGCTTTTAAGATGTTGAGGTCTCCCTGCGTGGCCGGGGCCCCTGTTCGGATCAGTAGCACTGAGGCTCCTTGTAGCCAAAGACATGGACCCCGACTCGGCTCCCCCACGCCCTCAGCCTGTTGGCCATTGGCCCCACGTCGCCCTGTAAAGGATGTCCCTCAGCAGAGCTCCGGCCCGGGACACCTCTGAGACCCCCAGCCCGAGAGAACGCATCCGCAGCCACATGAAGATGGTGATCGACCAGCTAGAAGGCATTCTCAAAGAGCTCAAGGATGTGGCCAAGGAACTCCGGGAGGTGAGGTTCAAAATGAGTTTGCATATTACCAGGCTTTGGGAATTTAGAGAGAAACGGGGAGAGGAAAGATCGAAGCAGGAAAAGAGTGTGGGTGCCAGGTGGGTGTGCTTCCCAAGTAGGCTGCATTTAATTAAGTGTAAAATCCCTTCCACAGCATAGAGATTTTGATTAAGATTTGAAAGTGATGAGATCTCACTTTTTTTTTTTTTTTTTTGCAGCAGAGGGATGTTGTTGATTACAGCTGCTGTCAGGCAGTTTTCCTTTTCCAATCAAAAAAGGAAAAAAATATTGTCATTTATAAATGTCCTTCATGTGTTCAGAGGTGTCTTGTGGGAGGTACAGCAGATGTGGAGAGCTGTTGAAAAGTAACAAATCCAGGTTGAATAGAAACACACAGGCAGGCTTAGATAAGATATAAGACTTTGCAGTGCAATAGTTATATAATCATTTTGTTAAGGATCAGATGGATTCCTACTGTATTTTTGCAACTGCCATGGTAACACTGGTAGATTTGTGTATGTATGACGCTGTACAGTACATGCTTTGAACGAGGATCAACAAAGAGATACTGCACGTGTGTTTTACGCAAAAAAAAAGAAAGTGCTTTGAAAGGTGCAATAATGTATGTGAGGACTCAAATCCGCTTTTGTGTGACAGTACAAAATGGTCCTCGTCATCTTTTTTTAGGATCTTCCCCCTGCAGTGTCCTCAAAGCTGCGAGCTTTACTCACACAACTCCAAAGATAAAGACAAAGGCAGGCAGAGAGACAGAGACAAATGAAACTTAAGCAAACAGTTGTGTGTGACCCATCCAACATCCTCCAAGCTCATCTCCACATTAACCTCCCTCCTGCATCTGATCGGGGATGTAGAGGGGGAGCAAGGGTATGCGTGGAATAGTGGATGTTGGTGCGTGAAATGACCTCAAGGAGGAGGACTAGGGCTTTGAACAGCGTCGGTGAAGGTGCCATAACTCACTCCATCACCACACAAGCCCCACTCCCCAACCTCCCCCTCTGACTACCAGCACTGTCCCACTCACAACACTCGACTTTATCTACCTGCACAGTTGGAGGTGCAAGGGCACAGCTCAGAGTGCACCTTCTCTCTGGGTAGCATGAAAAGCCGGCTTGTGCATGGGAATGATTGATGATTATGGGGCAACTGCAAGTGGAATAATGCTGAATGGAGCTATTTATAAACAAAAACATGGCCTGTGCCTCTGCCAGCTCCAACACATATTACCATTCTTATCCCAGACCCCATTAGAGAGGGCTCTACGCAGTGGCTCAAATGTCATTTTTTATTGGGCGAGCACAATCCCACATATTGAAATGGCTAAGAATCATATTAGCTGCAGTGGCAGTCATAATAGTGGTATCAATATCCTGCAATTAACTGACCTGTGAGATTGCAGACTATATCAAAGGGAGATGAAGAAACAGAATGAGTGTAGCGCCATCAGATGCATGGAAGCCTAATGTTCCATAAAATCTCTCATTCTTGGCCACATGAAAGGAACAACATAATAGATAACAACTGTCACATAAATAAATGATGAATTGCTGTGTGAATGTAATGAAATAAATATCACAGTGAGGGAGCAGTAATGACTGATTATCACCCACAAGGTCTTTGGGGAACTGGAATTATTGCAGTGCTCTCAGGAGTTACTGTCACTCACAAGACACAAGCACACGAGAGATGCCCAGGAATTAAGGAATGACTGGTCCAATACTGCACTGCTTTCAAACCCCACCATTACACATACAGTCAGCATATGCCAATAAACATTTATGTGGTTTGCAGATTAATAGAACATGTGGAATGTAGTTCTATTGGAGTAGAATCTGCCCACATCCCTTTCTGTGCCTCCAGGTGTGCAGTGCTGCATACTGCAGTACTAGTGTGGGCTCTTCTCAGTACGTTCATACCTCTACATGACTTGAACTTCCAAGCTTTAGAGGTTTTCTGATCAAGGCTTCCAGTCTACACATTCTATGTCTCAAGTATGCCTACACATAAAACTGGAAGTATATGCTGCAACACAATGTCAAGACTCTCTTCTAAAGCCCGTTACACACAAATGCAGCCTGCCTCATGAAAGAATATCAAAGTTTTCACGACTAATAAAAGGAGAAGGATCTAAAGTAAGGACATGGGAAGGTAATGTAATGAATAACTACTCTATTTATAATAATACTGGCAGTAATGGCAATGCTACAGAATAAAAATATTTACATATCATTTCAGCCTTGGGCTCATACGTCTTAGGAAGAGCTAGAAAGAAATGGCACCAAGCTATGTTGTTCCTTCACTAAATTTTAATGGAAAAAGAGCAGCTAAGGAAACACAGATGTACAAGTACACCCTTGGTGGTTATTTGAAAGATACTGAGTGGTAAATTGAAAGAATTTAATGAAAATTTTGAGACTTGGCAATAAACACAGTTGCAAGGACTGCAGGAAAAGGGATGGCATTGAGCAACACATCTTTATATGGAACCAAACAGGAGTGATGGACTGTTATTACGTTGACGTAGTTATTATGCAGAATCATACCATGAGCAGACGATGCTGCACGTCTGTGCTCAGCTCAAGACAAATGAACACAGGAAGGCAATCAGGACTTGTAGAATTAAAACTCCAAATGAAAAGAGTGAATATAAGCTGGACAAAGAGCTATTATTAGCTGCAGAGTACAGCACGTCCAGGACACTGGCCTCTATCATTCAGTCTCAGAAGAGCTTGTGATGGCTGTTTGCACATATGCATCATAATGTTGGAGTGGCTTTCTGCTTTTGCTCACCCATAGGCCTAAGACAGAAGAAGGACAGCAGGAAAACCGTGATGTCAGGTGAAATGTGTCCTCTAAATGTCAGCTGTTTAGGAAAGAAGTACTGGGTAGCAGCTTTATTAATAGGTCTGGCCACTATGCAGTTTTAGAATTATATAATGGATTTTTAAAAGTGTGTTATGAATGCTTTTGATCTAAAGAAACACAGTCATCATGTTTTGACCTGGGAATAGCAGCAGTGGCAGGATTATCAGCCTTCACTTTTAGGTTTTGCTTATTTCTGGTCAACTATATGCTCTACAAGCTTAGTCCACCACTAAATATGCAGGAACAGATCTCATTTTAAGTAAAAGTATTCTGTGGGAACCATAACAGACACAGTGGCACAAATGGGGTGGTCTATTCAATTTCTTTTATCACCTAATACCAGCCTTATGATCCCATTGGCCTGGCTGTCAAATCAAGGCATTTTTGCTAAAATAGTCTGTCAAAGAAAACTGCTATGTAAATGATCTGATCAGAAAGGCTACACCGTGGTGCCCTTTCATGTCTGAGGCATGCTTAAACGCTGTATTGTTCGGTGAAGCATGCTCAGTGTGGAGGGTGAGGCATCCAAACAGCTGGACTCAGATCAGTCAGCCTGTCAGCCAGCCAGCAAGCCAGTGGTGGTTCTCCTGAATGAGACTGAAACCAGTTATGACACATCCATGTTAATGGGGAAATCACAGTCCCTCAGAGCTGGAGCTACTGCACTCGGCACTGAACCGAATCTGCTACAAAACAGGAGGAAGCCCAGGGGAGACCAAAACCCAAATCAAAGGGCCATTTTTTTTTTTCTGTGGGGGCCGTATACGATCCTCACTCCGTGTTTCCCTTGCTGAGGCTGCTGCTGAGCTGGGCACAGAGCAGAAAACTGTCTGGAAGAACACTTCAGCGTGCGACCATGAGGGGCACTATTGTAATGACTAACACTAACACTTTTACTGGTACACTCCAGATATATAACAATAAAATAATAAACATGCAAGTAAGATTAACACACTCTTAAATCATGTAAATGTTTGCTTCTTTTATTGAGGGATATTTGAGGAAAATGTGTTTTGGTATGTTTTGTATATTTTAAGGTAATTACATAAGAATTATGATTCCTGTTGGCAAAGTGGGTCACTGTGGTCTCATGCAATAAAATGAAATAGAGAAAAACATATTTCCAAAATTCAGGCTCAATACCAAATCACTAACAAATATACATATTTACCACAAACAAAGAAAAAACAGGACATTTCATTAAAAAAGATTATTGTGTCTGAAAAGCAATTATAAGGTAAATTAAACACAGTCATAAATATTTAATTTGACTATTATTGACAAGATGAGACTTAATTTACCATAAATTTGGCATGGAATTGGAATATTTTCTGTTTGTCCTTCTGCCGTCATTTAAATATATTAAATAGATTCAATTTTAATATTGGTTACAAAGCTGTTTCCTAATGAATAATTTCTCACAAAGCCTCCACTTAGGATGGCAGAGCCAGTTCTTCATCAGATAATCCATTTACTTCTGATTACGGCATGTTTTCTGTGAATGTGCCGACCAGCTGTCCTTGCAGGCCAATAGCACTCACCAGGCAACGCTAAGAGCTTAACGCAGTCACTCACAGAGGAAAGTACCCTTCAACCTGACATACCTGGGCCAAAGGGTTTCTTCTCATTAAAAGTCATTTGGAAGAAATGACAAGTACCCGCCTGCCGTGTCTGTCAATTTGTTCCTCCTTGCCTGACCTCCTTTGTGTGTGGAAATTAAATTCCTAAATTAAACTTGGTGACGTGCCTCCAGTGGAGTTCTCTTTGCTCAGGAAAACAACAAAAAGGTACCTCAAGCCATCTATTCTTTGCTGAATACAAAACACCCTGTCATGTCTACACCTGTGTTGCTGCCTTAAGCTGATCTCCACAGAAATTTGTCCAGTCTTGGAAAAAATTTGGTGTTCAGCTATTAAGGACTGATGAAAAACTGCTTGTGGGTTTGAAGTTGTATATCAGATTATCTCTTGGTTAAACTGATTTTTTTTTTTTTTTAACCATGGCACTGTAATACTCGTGCATTTTTTTTTTCTGCAAATCCATCATTGACCCCTTTGACTGACAGATAAGTTGATGCAAATCTAATCCATGACTGCTTCAAAACCACAAAGTAATATCTTGCTCATTTAGTTATTGCATTTACCCAGACTGTCTTGCAATAGTAACAGTATCTGAAATAAGCTTTAAGATCCACCAGAAAAAAAAATTGAGCTTTATTAAAAACCGTAAAGGATGTAAAGAGGATTGAAAGAACAGTAAACAACGGGTTAAGACTTTACAGCATCTAACCTTGAGAGCTGTAAAGAGAATAAAACAGCACCATGCAAAGCATTCCCTTGAGCCTCTTTTACCTAGCTCTGCTGTGGAGCTTCAGGTTCTTTAGTATGCAGGCCCAGCGTATTGACTAGCACATCATGCCTGTAAGACCCACTGGATTAGCTGGCCCTTTGCTGTGACTCCCTCTGCAAACCCTGCACTCAGCATAGACTGTAATGAGGGCTTTAGGTTAGACCTCTGCTGAGGTAAACAGTCCAAAATTTGCTCATGTGCTCATTGATTGAATTGATTTTTTTTTATCAACAAACAAACACAGCTACTATGGGCAAGTTACAGTTTAAAAAAAAAAAAAAAAAAAGTGAAAATGTTACCTTACATGTTTGCGCTTTGTGATTTAGCCACAGACTCTTGGCCTGTCCCTAGGCAAGGACAGAGCTGCATAGGAAGAAAAAACAGTTTTGAAAAGGGAGCAAAGGAGGACAGAGGATGTGTGCAAGAGAGAAAGAGAAAGAGAGGGAGATGAAGGGTGGATGGAGATAATGGTTTCTCCTGCTGCACAGGATTGCGACAGACTGGGTGGAACAGCTTAGATCAATTGTTGCAATTGTGTTCGTTCGTGGGCGTGTTTAGGATTGTTTTGGCCTATCTCTATGCTGTGAATAAAACCAGTAGGCTGTAGTTAATGGTGTGAAAAATGGCATCCATCGAAGTGCACAAGCAGCGTCCAAGAATAGCTACATCATTTCATTGTGTCAAAGCATACTGTAGTCAGAGGGACAGCTTGCTTTCCATTAGGCCGTCACACAGACTGTCTCCTTTAACCAGGTGTAGATCCACATTTTTATTCCGAAGACACAAGTAAGGCACTAAGAAAAATACAAATTAATAATGAGATCTGATTATGGAGAGCTGCTATATTTTCCAGAGACTGTAAATGTGCTCAGGGCAGCGTGGACCGACCCACTCAGAGTGTAGCAGCTTAATCCAGCTACAATCTCTGGAACTGTGTTATACTGAGGGATCATCAGGGGGCTTTTTTGTCCTTCTTTTTATTTTTAGCCATAGTCTGTGATGCATCATAAATCAACCCAGTTTCGAATTAGATTGTTCAGTATTAACCAGCGGAAATAGCTGAACTGATACAGTGCACAATGCATCTGTATCCTCTGGCCTTATGCAACAACCCAAACATGGACAAACTGCATCCACACGTCTGCTGTGCATATTCAGCATACAGTATACATGGATTTTGTAATGCTTCTGTATGTTATGAAGACAAGGGGAGTGTGACAAGTTACACACTGGTGACTCATTTCTGTGGCTCTAATTCAGGCATGCCACCAGTGATGAATACTGAAGAAAAAGAGCAAGAGAAGAATTGTAAAAATAAGTTTCATGTGTAGGTTTATTAATTGTTTAATGTACTGTGTAGCTCTGTAGTAGATCATCTACACAGACATAAGTTACTGAGCTGAGAAAAAGCATAGAGTAAGGGTGGAAAATATCTCCACTGTTGTAATTACAACAACCTACATCCAACTGAAAGTGTAGGAACTTGAATCGTTTTATGTGCGTTTGACACTTTCAGTTTCTTTCTCATTTGTTGGTAGTTTTGTATGGATCGTGTTTCAGCCGCTGGAAAAAAAAATCTCTGTTTTTTTCTATAATAGTGAAGAATGGATGCTTGCCTTATGTTTATCTTGTTATGGAGAACATTTGGGTCGAGCTCTGATATTATTATGTCAAATAACAAATGTACGATGATTCTATAAGGGAGTTGTCAGCGTTATACATTAGCGTACACTCGGGTCATTTATTTTGAAGCACATTTGCACAAATATAATTTCTCTGAAAAGTGGCAAAACAACAGAGGACAACATAAGGACACGGGATCCTGGAAAAGTAATTTTTTAGAGGCTATAAATTTTGGCACAA